>VSMD01113773.1:0-59680 GCA_008750895.1 Mirza zaza
AAATATAGCATCCAGCAAAACATCAAGTCCATTAAAATGTCAATTAAGTAAAATTAAGTTATAATGTTTTATTTTTTATGTAACAGTTTAGCTGATTTTTTTCACTAAATTGGTCTGAATTCAGGATATTGCTTGACAATTCATATCTCATATTTTTTTTTTTCTGAGACAGAGTCTCACTCTGTTGCCAGGGCTAGAGTGCCATGGTATCAGCCTAGCTCGCAGCAATCTCAAACTCCTGGGCTCAAGCAATCCTTCTGCCTCAGCCTCCCGAGTAGCTGGGACTACAGGCATGTGCCATCATGCCCAGCTAATTTTTTCTATATATTTTAGTTGTCCAATTAATCTTTCTGTTTTTAGTAGAGACGGGGTCTCACTCTTGCTCAATCTGGTTTTGAACTCCTGACCTTGAGTGATCCTCCCGCGTTGGCCTCCCAGAGTGCTAGGATTACAAGGTATGAGCCACTGCGCCCGGCCCGTATCTCATATTTTTAATGTAGAAGATCATTGACTCGTTCTGGGGCTGTGAGAAAGCATTTTCTTCTATTTGTACTGATTTACTTTCTAGATATAAACTATATAAATAACTTTGAATCATTTTTATAGATCTTTCTCATTTGTTTTTCCTTTCCTGTTACTCATTCTTGTCCAATCCATTTTTTACATTATTGCCAGAAATAATTTTTTTCAAAGCACAGCTTTTCTTATTTTTTTCAGCCCCTCAAAACAAGAAAGTTTTTCATTTGCTTACCAAATTGCAAAGAGTACTACAATCTGACTTCATTCTATTCATGCTTTATTTCCCACTAGATTTCATTTAACCTACTCTCCTACTAAACTAAAATTCTCCATCTTCCCAAAACTGCCAACCTTTTGCTTATTTCATTTTCCTGCCTATTATCCACCTAGTTGGAATACCACGGCACTTTTAAACTCTGTTTTTAATCTCTTAAAGGCAAATCTTTTCTCTTTTCATTGAACTCATAGCACTTTTATGTATACCTTTGTCTTGAAGTATTCTATTTGTATTACAATTTTATGTGTACATGACTTGTCTCCCCTTACATTGTAAGATTCTTGAGAAGTTTTTTGGACCATATTTTGTTCTATTTTAAATCCCCTGCTTTTCAAAATGTGGTTTATTGGACCAACCACTGGTGTTAAGAGTTTGTTACTGGTCCAGGACAAGATAAAGAGCTGGTACCATGGTATATAAATCAGTCGTGTCACTAAACACACTATTTGATTCAGCTGACTTTTTTTATACAACAAGACTTTGTTGAAGAAGAAAGCAGTGTGGGCCGGGCGCCGTGGCTCACACCTATAATCCTAGCACTATGGTAGGCTGAGGTGGGCAGATTGCTCTAGGTCAGGAGTTCGAAACCAGCCTGAGCAAGAGCAAGACCCTGTCTTTACTATAAATAGAAAGAAATTAATTGGCCAACTAATACATATAGAAAAAATTAGCCGGGCATGGTGGCACATGCCTGTAGTCCCAGCTACTCAGGAGGCTGAGGCAGCAGGATTGCTTGAGCCCAGGAGTTTGAGGTTGCGGTGAGCTAGGCTGATGCCACGGCACTCACTCTAGCCTGGGCAACAAAGCAAGACTCTGTCTCAAAACAAAAAAGAAAGCAATGTGTTGATTTACATTCTGGCACAAGCTTCTTATTTTGTAGCAGACTGGCACTTCAAGCAGTATTACTTTTAATACCCAAGAAAAAAGGAGATTCACAGCAAATGATTAATAAATGAGTTTCAGGATATTTGTTCTTTTCAACTATTATATAAGTGAAGTAAATACATATTTTTCTGGTTTTAAAATTTACCCATTGGTACTTTGGCCTAAAAAGGGTGAGTGTTATACTAAATCATTTTTTTTTTTTGAGACAGAGTCTCACTCTGTTGCCTGGGCTAGAGTGCCGTGGTATCAGTCTAGCTGACAGCAACCTCAAACTCCTGGGCTCAAGGGATCCTCCTGCCTCACTACAGGCATGTGCCACTATGCCAGGCTAATTTTTTCTACATATTTTTTGTTGTCCAGCTAATTTCCTTCTATTTTTAGTAGAGACAGGGTCTCAGTCTTGCTCAGGCTGGTCTCAAACGACCCACCCGCCTCAGCCTCCCAGAGTACTAGGATTACAGGTGTGGGCCACTGAGGACTATACAAAATCTTAAGAAGTAGTACACTTGCAATTTATTCAACCCAAAGGGAAGGATGGGATTTCTAGGAAAAAGCCTGGGGCAGTGCCCTGAATTCATTCCATCAGAATGCAAATTTGGATTTTCTTTAAAAAAATGTTCTGGTTGATTTTTCAGAGAGGCATCCCATGCATTGACTTCCTTAACACCAGTAAAAATTTGTATTAAATCACAGTATAAAATTTGATTCTTATTATAAAAACATATACTTAAAGACAGAAACATGAAATACTATATTTTCCATGTTACTGCCATAGATATAATACATGTAACTAGTATATTTAAATGGATAGTATTGCTTGATTTTGTATGATCTTTAGATAGCTGTTAAGAATTTAACCAGAAGCCGGGCAAGGCGGCATGTGCTTGTAGTTCCAGCTACTTAGGAGGCTAAGGCAGGAGGATGGCTTTGAGCTCAGGAGTTTGAGACCAGCCTGAGCAACATAGTGAGACCTTGACTCTTAAAAAAAAAAAAAAACCAGAATATATATAAAGGGAGGAAAAAAGGAAAACTCGCAAAGCCCATGGGCCATGGGTAGGTGAGTGTAGTAATTATATTAATAGATGATCTAACTAAATTAATGTTAAAAATTGTTTAAGAGAGTTTGAATTATGCCTCTGGACATACGAAGTGAAAATTTAAATTGAGTGCAACTATACAAGACGATTGTGATATTATAACCTATTAGAAAGGTACAATAAGCTTCATTAAAAAACAGAAAGGGCCGGGCGTGGTGGCTCAAGCCTGTAATCCTAGCTCTCTGGGAGGCCGAGGTGGGCGGATCATTTGAGCTCAGGAGTTCGAGACCAGCCTGAGCAAGAGCGAGACCCCATCTCTACTATAAATAGAAAGAAATTAATTGGCCAACTAATATATATATAGAAAAAATTAGCCGGGCATGGTGGCACATGCCTGTAGTCCCAGCTACTTGGGAGGCTGAGGCAGCAGGATTGCTTGAGCCCAGGAGTTTGAGGTTGCTGTGAGCTAGGCTGACGCCATGGCACTCACTGTAGCCTGGGCAACGAAGTGAGACTCTGTCTCAAAAAAAAAAAAAAAAAAAACAGAAAGAACAAGATAACTTAAGAATGCCTGGCTTTCCTAGCAAAAATATGTTGTATCACTCATAGCAATTCCAAGCCTAATTCAGGAAGTTGGCTACAAGGTGTAGAGCCAATATACTCTAAATCTATTTAGAACTTTTGTTATTTGTTTTAGGGTGTTTTCATGAAAGAGGAGGCATTTGTTGAACTTATTTTTTGTTTGGAGGATTTTTTTTATCATATTACTTGATTTTTATTTAAAATCTTAAATAGATAATATACATATACATGATTCAAAAATCCAAAAATAAGTCCAGGCACAATGGCTTACACCTGTAATCCTAGCACTTGGGAGGCTAAGGCAGGAGGATCACTTGAGCCCAGGAATTTGAGACCAGCCTGAGCAACATAGTGAGAACCCTGTCTCTACAAATCATTTTTTAAAATTAGCCAGGCATGGTGGCATGCACATGTAGTGCCAGCTACTTGGGAGGCTAAGACAGGAGGATCACTTGAGCGCAGGCATTGGAGGTTGCAGTGAGCTATGATGATGCCACTGCACTGTAGCCCAGGCAACAGAGGAAGACCCTGTTTCCAAAAAAAAAAAAAAAAATCCAAAAATATAAAAAGATATATAGGGAAAAATTTTAATATGATCTTTCCCCTATTCTCTATCTGCCCAGTTCTTACCTCACCATTGGCAACCATTTTTGTTAGTTTGTAGATGCCTCCAGTTTATTATGTAAATACAAAATACAAATTCTAATAACCCCTCAGTTTTGTACACAAATAATGCATAATAGCCCCATATAATATCTGCTGTTCTGAATCTCTCTTTTTTTTTCCCACTTAACAGAATATCATGGAGATTCTTCCATATCAATTCATACAGCTTTTTCATTCTTTTTGATAGTTAAGCCCAAAATCTTCACAAAGATATATGGTGGGTTTTTAAAAAATATTTTGGTTTAAGAAATTGGAATAGCTTCCTTTGAGTTTTATTTAAGATGTTGTCTTAATGTGTTTTTATGTTTTTCTGTGATAAACCAAAAATTCATTTAGTCAGTTGACTTTCCATCTGGGACAGCCTACATAGGTTTCAATCTGTATAATCTTGTGTTAAATGATTAGTGTAAAGTTTCACAGAAGATAACTGGAGCAGACGGTTTTAAACTTCTTAGACCAGTGGTTTTTAGACTTATTTTTGTGTTTTCTGTTTAGCAGCAAAATTCTTTTACAAATGAAATGTGATGTGAATTCTTAACATATAAAACAGCCCCTTTTCTTCTTCCCACACCCACTCCGAGGAAAAGAGGTTTCCCTGTTTGGGAAAAGATGTTAAATGAACTAACAGTTCAGTATTTTCAAGATATATTCTATGAAATGAACATTAACAATGAAGTGATGTTAGTAGATATTGCATAGAAAAAAAATTCTATAATCAAAATATTTTGGAAACCCTTGGTTAAAGTTAAATCTGTTGTTTGCCTACAAACCCATAATTAATATGAACTATTATTCTCCAAAAAGAGAGAGATGCAACATCTGCCAATCTTACTTGACCATGAACTTTTTTTCTTTTTTTTTTTTTTGAGACACAGTTTCACTTTATTGCTCAGGCTAGAGTGAGTGCCGTGGCGTCAGCCTAGCTCACAGCAACCTCAAACTCCTGGGCTCAAGCAATCCTGCTGCCTCAGCCTCCCAAGTAGCTGGGACTACAGGCATGTGCCACCATGCCCGGCTAATTTTTTTCTATATATAGTTTAGTTGGCCAATTAATTTCTTTCTGTTTATAGTAGAGATGGGGTCTCGCTCTTGCTCAGGCTGGTCTCAAACTCCTGAGCTCAAATGATCTGCCCACCTCGGCCTCCCAAAGAGCTAGGATTACAGGCTTGAGCCACTGCGCCCGGCCTTTTTTTTTCTTTTTTTTAAACATTGCAAACAAGGCCCAGGAGATGAACTTTTTCTTAAGAAGTAAATTGAGGAACACTAGTTTAAGAAACTCATTCTTTTATTGTACTGTGAAAAAAGTTGAGATAAAGAGAAATTAAATGACTTGACCAGGCACTGCCTTTTTTCTGAAAGAATTTTAGGCAATTGACATCCAGTAAGTTGCAGTGAAAAACAAAAACTCCTTATACCTAGAATAGATTCCTTCATACTATACTGCCTCCCAGAGTTGAGACTTATTCGAGGAAATGTTGACTGTCTAGCAAAAATCTATCAGCAGGTTTTGTTGTGTATTGGGTGCTCAACACTATTTTACTTACAGGAAAACAGAAATGTAATATGTGATCTCAGAGTATAAGAAGATTACTAATTGGGATGTAACACTTTTGCCCATTCAAAAAATAGCATTCAGCTGCATGCTAGTTGTTCATGATAGTGGTGAGGAAGGCAGACATGGTCCCTCCCCACTAGAGTCTACACCTAGTGGTATATGTTAAAGGTTAGCAAGAAGTACAGTAGAAGAATGGATCTATAAAATCAGTATTAAGGACATTACTGGAAAAATCATTGAATATTTTGTATTTCAGATTATTTTATGGTTTTACCAGACAACCAAATAAAAAACTGAATTGTTTCTATGGTTCTTGAGATGTACACTACATTCTCTGGCAGTTGTACTGAAAATGACAAAGGTTTGGATTATTCTGTATTACTTTGTTAGCTTCTAACAAAGCCTTCACAAATTGAATCACCATTTTAAAAATATGCTTTATCAGGCCGGGTGCGGTGGCTCAAGCCTATAATCCTAGCACTCTGGGAGGCTGAGGCGGGCGGATTGCTCGAGGTCAGGAGTTCAAAACCAGCCTGAGCAAGAGCGAGACCCCATCTTTACTATAAATAGAAAGAAATTAATTGGCCAACTAATATATAGAGAGAAAAAATGAGCCGGGCATGGTGGCGCATGCCTGTAGTCCCAGCTACTCGGGAGGCTGAAGCAGTAGGATCGCTTGAGCACAGGAGTTTGAGGTTGCTGTGAGCTAGGCTGACGCCACGGCACTCACTGTAGCCTGGGTAACAAAGTGAGACTCTGTCTCAAAAAATAAAAATAAAAAATAAAAAATATGCTTTATCAAATTTTTTTAGTATTGATGACACACTGTGATGACACTGTGCACACTGATCATATATTTTTCCCATACCTTATTAAATATAGCAAATAATCTTCCAAAGATAAAAAAAAATGAAAAGATATGAGCATGTAGAATCTTCATGTTTCAGAATTTTTTCTTTACATTGCATTTAAAGGATTGTGTTTATGTTAACTGGATAATCTCTGCTATTTAAATCTACCCTTTTTTGAGGTTTTATACTTTTGCATTACAGTTGATGGAAATACCTGGGCACAGGTAATTGCCTTATACCCAACTTTAGTAGAATGCATCACCTGCTCTTCTTCAGAAGTCTGTTCTGCACTTAAAGAGGCACTAGTTCCCTTTAAGGATTTCATGCAACCACCAGCATCCAGAGTTCAAAATGGAGAATCTTGACCAGCCATGATATATTTGAAGGAAGAAAGATATCCTAAAGAATGTTTGCTCCTAAGTGAGTCTTCTGTAAGAAGGACATTTCTTACTACAAATAATTCTTGGCAGCTGTTGTTGGCCTCCTTTAAATTGTACTTACCTGGGTTCAGTAATTCACATTACAAGCTTACACATCAACAGAGGCTCTTGAATGAGTAGCAGTGCAAGCTTTTAATAAATTAAATGGGTGGGAGGGATAGTTAATACGACAGTATACCTGCTACTGTGTCTTCAGTTGGTGATTTAAAAGTGAGCTTATGTACAGTTTGTGGTGTATGTGTTAATGATGTACTTTTTAAAAAGAAAGAAAAGATATTTCAATTCAGTCAGATTTATTAGGCTGGTGTTTTTGCACCCTTTTTCAAGTACAAAATTGTACTAGAATTTTATGCAAGATGGTACTGTAACATTCCATATTATCTATAACCAGCCTTTGTAAACAAAGGGAACTGATATACTTGTGTGTATAATAAATGGTACAGTTCTGTATAAAATAGTTGCATTTATTATTTAAATTTTTAAAATATGGATAATGTTAAATGCTTGAAGCTGTATTTATTACTAATACAAAATTGTTTGCTTACATTTTTATAATTTGCCTTCTTATGCGGCAGATAAGCTCACCATATGATCATGCATTTAGCTTCATGCTTATTTTAAATGTATTAGTGACAATTAAACATCTGACTAGAAAGATCATGTAAACATAGCAGCAAATAATTTATGATTTGTTGATTTTGCAACTTTGAAATATAGGTATTAATACATTGAGATATATTGTAGCACTATGACTCCATCATACCTCATTTCTTTAAATATCTCTCCAAGCTTTTACTTAGGTCTGTTTTTATATTTGCTGTCTGGATTTTAAAGACTTTTCATATTTTATATTTCTACTGATTTTTCTTTCCTGACTAACATTTGTCACTGTCTTTGAATTATGACCCAGGCAAGATAATTTCAGATTTCCTAAAATTTTGCCTGTGAGGTTTTGTTCATTTCAGTGATTCATTTTGTAATGTCTTCTCAAGAAGAAAAATTACTATGCTAACTCACAATTATAAAATGTGTGTGTATTATAAAACAATGAGAAGTGTATTTTTGGAGATAGTCAAGCATTTAGAAGTGCAGTAAACTTGCTGTCATGGAGTAAAATACTAATTTTGTTTGACTTTCCTATCCTAGTGAACAAGAAAAGTGCTCTTGAGTACATTACCTTAATTGTTTCTTAAAATACTGACTTTGACCTAGCACACTGTATTTTTTATTTAATGGATTATGGTATTATAATATTTTTCTTCTGAGTTAAATTTTCATAATTTATGTGAAGATAAAGATGTTTAAAGCAATGATTATTCATAAGAAATCATAATGGTCTCAGTATTATTTTAGTGTACTGGAAGGCCTTTGATTTTAATAGAATTCATAAATTTCAGCCTCACCAGAATAATCATAAAACTGCAAGAAGATAATAGAATTGAGTAATGAAATGAGATACAACTTTGAGGCTATTATAATTGTGTAATTATTTAATTTGCACTATTATCTCTAAAAATGTGGTAAGGTCTTTTTTTGAGGGGATATCATTTTTACTTACATGAATTAATGAATCTCTATTATTTGACCTAGAATTAAGATAAAATATGGCATTTTATAGATTCTGCTTTCAGCATTTTCCTTAAAGAAAGTTGTAAAAAAAAAACATTCGAGCTGTGTATTTAGTTTATTTTCAATGTTTGGAAATGTTAAATTGGGGATTAGAAAAATCCACAAATCACTGATTAACTATTGAAATATAATAACAAGGGTAATATATTTCAGTAACATGTTAAAAATATTGCCATGAATTTATATAAAGTAAAAATGTTTATTCTTGAGAAATAACAGATTAATTACAATTAGAAAATCTCCAATGAAAGTTACATGTTAAGGTTATGCAACATACATGTATATAAACTGAGTAGTTTGAGCTAATACTATATTATCTTTCAATACCAGGGCCATGCTGTGTAGTTCAAAATATATAAATGTGGTGAACGTGTTAATACAATGTAATATGATAATCGGTGCCAATTTTAGTGTCAAGCAAGTGGGCTGCCCCCTTGATAGAATAATTTGACAGGCTTTTCCTCCCAGAATATCTTCTGCCACCCTCCAGGAGTCACTACCAGCAATTCATTCCCTTGAGTCAAGCATTCCTGTAGGTTTCATGGAGAGATTAACACATTGTCCTTGTCTTGTTAGTGTGAATTGGGTTCTTCAGTGACTAGAAGAACTGGGCTATGTGAAATTATTAGATGCCAAGAGATTCAAAGAGGAAGCTCTCAAAGCTAAAGATCATTTTATAGCACAGTTGAGTTCTATAACTAGCCCTTGAAACAATAGTAAAAAAATGTTCTTTGTGATACGTATTAGAGATACAATGATTTTAAGCCTCACATCATCACTTGTCACTGACAGTGCCTGTCTTATATAGATTGCTGGAAAACAGGCATATGCCAACAATTGGATGATTAATAAAGTCATTTTCTGACTGTTTTGTCCATGATAAAGGAACAGGTTGTTAACTTACATAGATTACTTCTTAATTTCCTATAATGCTACTACTGCCAAAAAAGGTTATTTTGTAATGTCTTATTTAGTATTTCTTTATAACTAGTGTTAAAGTTTTATTAGTTTTATTGTATACAATTGTGGGTAACATTTATTAGGAGCCTGTAGGTGCCAAAATAAACAAAATGCATAAAAATCTGACTTAGAGAGAACCACTTTTCACTTGCTTTCATTTTTAATTTTATTAGATTAACAGCTAAAATCTGTGTTGTTTCTTGTTTTTTCTTTATATGATTATTGATTCAACTCTTGCTACAGTCCTTAAATTGTATGTAGCATAGAAGGAAGAGATGAACAATTCAGTATATTTCTTTCTGGAGAATACCATTAACTTAATTCTGTAGCAGGCCAATAACAGCTAAGTTATTTGTCCTTTCTCAGTATAATTTTGAGTATTTTGTTTATTGTCACAATTTTGTACCGTTAGTCCCAAGTAACCATTGGGCAAAAGATCAGTTAGGAAACTGAGGATGAATTAGCATAAATAATGAACAGTGTTAGAAAACTTAAAAGTATATTCCCTGCTAATGGGGTGGTCATTATTACATTTGTGTCAATGAAGGGCAGTATAGTTATTATATAACAACTATTCTCCCTAAATGTAGAATAATTCAGATGGGCAACCAAGTCCTAAAGAGACTGCCGTAGGTAAAGTATGTCTAGCCAGGGCAGAACACTTTCAGGAACCCCCTACCTATTGCCACAGAAATTAACTGGAGGTTTAGAAGCCCCTGGAATGTATAAATGTCCAGGCCCAAAATATTGTGGATTACAGTTTTTTGTAGAAAACTACAGATCTAGAAAAAAATGGTCTTCATGAAAGCATTGCCAGCAGCCTAATATATTCCTTAGCTTTCCACTTGGGTTTAGCATTTTGGCAGACACACTGATCTTAGTATTGCTGGGTTGTATTTATCTACATTATTAGAGTGATTTTTCCATTTTTTAATTATTCATGAAAAGAACAGTTTGTGCCACATAGTGTGCTGCCAGTTTATAAACAGTGGGAAAAGTTTTTAATGCTTCATGATCATTTGAATTAAAATTTTTATATTTCTGAAAAGTAGAGTAGTGCTTTCATTTTGAATGAAAAGTTTTTATAGATTCAGAAAGAAAGATAATATCTTTGTATCTTGATTTATATACAAACCATTTCAGAGGAGTTAGATAAAAATAAATTATAAATCCAATTTTGAATTCACTCACAGTGTTGGCTTTTTAAAAGAACCTGTGGTGAGTTCTTTTGTGAACATGAATACTCTAGTAATCTCTGATTGTGAGGCACTGATAAGCTGAGACTGCCTCTTATTTAAGGCATGTTAACTTTTCAAAGCTGGTTCCTTATTTCTAAAAAGGAAATGATTAGTTACTAATTCTTTAGAGAAAAAAAATGCATAGTTTGAGTTTGGAGTATATTTCATAATGACATTCTTAGAGGTAAAATTATTCAAGTTGTTTGATAAACTTGTTACTGTATCCTAAGAGAGATCTTTAACTGGTTTTTTTCCTATTGTTGAGCATCACTTTCTTCCCCTCGCCTTCCCTCTTTTACATGTGTGAGTTTTTTTATTTTATGTTTACCTTACCCTCTTCTTTATATTATACTTTCCCCTGATTTTTCTCCTTTCATTCCTCTTTCATTCTTTGCTGCTTCTCTTTCAGCTCTTTCTCTAATTTCTCCTATTTCTTATAAGAAGCAGAGCTGTTAGTAGTAGAAACACTGCTGACTACCTTTCTATTAAATGAGATTCTGGAAATACTTTCCAGTTAGGCCATGGTTGCCTTTTTGCAAAGGTGAAGTTCCTCTGCCAAACAAGTTAAAGTAGTTTGTGACTATAGCTCCTACTGTCTTTCTGAATACACAGGATTCTGCAGCCAAGATGCTCGCAAAATGGGATTGCTATAAATATGATAGATTCAGCAGCTAAACTTGGAATAATCATGTCTTTTATGTGGATAGAAAGATTATACCTTCTCAAAGGGAAGTATTTAAAATCTATTTACATCAGGTTTTTTGTTTGTTTTGTGGGCTTTCGGGAGGTCCTTTGTTTTGGGAGGCACATGCTTTAAACTATTTTAGATTTATGCTATCTAAATATTTATTGATTTATAATAATTGACACTGCCTACTTTCAAGTAGGATTTGAAGCAGCGTATTGCCCATGTAGTTCAGCTATTTTTTTTTTTTTTTGAGACCAGAGTCTCACTTTGTTGCCCAGGCTAGAATGAGTGCGTCAGCCTAGCTCACAGCAACCTCAAACTCCTGGGCTCAAGCAATCCTCCTGCCTCAGCCTCCCAAGTAGCTGGGACTACAGGCATGCACCATCATGCCCGGCTAATTGTTTCTATATATATTAGTTGGCCAATTAATTTCTTTCTATTTATAGTAGAGATGGGGTCTCACTCTTGCTCAGGCTGGTTTTGAACTCCTGACCTTGACCAATCCACTCGACTTGGCCTCCCAGAGAGCTAGGATTACAGGCGTGAGTCACCGTGCCTGGTCTAGTTCAGCTATTTCTATTTGTTTATTGCAAAGCAGTACCTAGAATGTTACAATTCTCATCTCTGAGTCTTTCTAGGGTGTATTTGGTATCCATGTGCTTGGTGCTTATGGTGACCCAGAGGTCAATTAAAACATTCCTAATTATACTATGGGATTGATTCTAGTCCCTCTGTTAAGAAAAAAAAAAAATTATTGAGTTTCAAGGCCATTTTCAATTGCTGCAAATGTAGTTAACATTAAGTTTTATTTTAAACTAAAATTCAATAAATGGTGCAGCCAGGGAAGATCTGCTAAAGCATTCCATTATTTGGAAATTATGGCAATATAATAATAACTGCTTCCTTGTATGAAGTTTAACTAGACAGGAGAAAATTCTGAAGCTATAATATTGCAATCTTATTTTTATATAGAAAAATAAAATATTAGGCTTCAGACCCAACCGTGCAAATTCCGTTTGCTTTCCAACTTTTACTACCTCTGTGTCATAATTTTAACACATAACATACAACTCCTGTCTCTTAAGGCAGTTACCATATGGTGTTTATGTCAGACTGGATATATTTATCTAATTTTGTGAGATTCTTTTTTAGTTCCCAACACAGTTCTTGAAAGTAAAACCACTGTTGTTACACTTTCTTCTTACAATTTTTATGTTGTTGAGATGTATCAGTTATATATTATAATCATGAATGTCTGTTGGCCTCAAACCCAAATTTTCTTTGTAGTCGAGGATAGATTTTTCACAAAAGCTAAATAGTAGTTATAACTGCCTCACATAGATCCTTAATTTGCTTTACAGTTACTATTAAGCATGATTCTAGGTTTTTAATTATGTTCTAGCAGTACTGGTTTTTTCATTGTAACTTAAAATCATAACCTCTTTGATAATTTACCTCCAGATCTGGTATTTTGCTTTAATATACTTTGTTGTTTGCTTTCTCATCCCCATTTGGTTCAAAACATTATTGACACTTCACATTATTGACTCTGTTGAAAGACTATGAGCAGTGATTCAAATATGTTTAGGATGGCTAACATGTGTGGTCAATTTGGAAAAAAATATGTAATATAATAAAGGGGAAATGTTTTTGAGAGCTTTGTTAAGAAAACATAAAATGAAAAAATAAAACAGATATGAAATATCACTCAAGTAGAAAAGAAAGTAGATTTGGAACTTTTAGTAAAAATTCTAGGTCAACTAAAAAATAATCTTGGTGTAGATTAGACCCTTTTAATCTTTATTTTATGAGCATTTTTTTTTTTTTTGGTGAGGCTGTTTTGAGACTGCCAGTCTATATCAATGTCAGACCATCTCTCCACCTCTCAAAGAAAAATCATTTGTTTTAAAATTCCTTTTGAGTTATGTAATGAATATTTGAAATAGAAAAATTCCTACATTACTTAGTATGTACTATAGTCAGATATAATTTTTCTAATTCCTATTATAGTTTTAATCACTATTTCTGGAGTACCTAACACATGTAGGCCAGGGCTTTACCTATATTCTTTTAATCCTCAAAGTTGCCTTGCAAGGAAGTTATTATGTTCCTTTTATAGAAGAGGGAAGTCAGGGATTAGGGGTTGAAATGACTTGCCTAGAGTCACACACCTAAAGTCTAGGTATATTACCACGTCTGTCTTTTTCAAAATCAATTCTTTCCTCTACAATATCCTACGTTCATGTTTTACAGATATGATTCCCACTCCATTAAAAGACAAGCCTTACTAAAATAAATTGAAAAATAACTTTTGAGGCAATTGCTACTTCTTTGAATAGGCATTGGGACAAATATACTTGAACAGAACTTTTAAAATACTGTGGAAAAAATTTGTGTAATGACTGTGACTTCCAGTGCTTCACTGGGTTTTTATTATTGATCCGAGTTTAAAACATTTTAACTGTTTAAAACATCTGATTTGTTGTTTAGGAGGTTATAAGCAACAGCATAGTGGTTAAGAGCCCAGAGTCAGGGGCCAGATTTCTTAAATTTAAATCACAATGTTATTTACTAAATGTGTGGACTTGGGCAAGTTAACTAATCTGTTTTAGTTTTCTCCTCTCTGAAATGGAGTTAATAGTGGTATTTAACACATAGAGTAGTTAATTAGAATTTAAAAAGGAGTGTTGTAAAGCTTTGTGCCTGACCTATGATCTGCAATGGGTAGTTAGGGAAATAAAATACATTTGATACTTATCATTCAAGAAATGGGCAAAAAACCCATACCTTCCTACAATAAGGACGAATTTTTGCCTTTTACTGGACAACAGATGCTGAGAATGAAGAATCTACTCTGTGCTCATAACTGTGTCCTTGCTATATGTGACAGAAGTCCGTAGGGGCTTTCAGATCTTTATTATAGCTAGTCAAGGAAACCACATATATCAAATACTGACTACAAAACTATGTAAGTACTGATGAGTCATTAACAACTTTTTAGCTCCTATTCTGTGTTAAGCATTTGGTTAGTCTCTGCCCTCGTGGAGTTTACAGTTTCACAGGGAATACAGACCATTAACAAGTGTGCAAAGTACAATAAAAGACAAGTACAAATTAATATGGGATCATAAAATAGGAAACCTTAGCCTAGTCTTCTGTGGTTCAGGTTACTATTGCTGTTAGTATTCTGAAGTAAGTTCAATAAAGAAAAGAAAAACCTCAGTGGTGGAGATGGGACTTTAAATGGGCCTTGATGGGTAGGTAGATTTCGAATGAGTCTAAAGGAGGATATAGGGGGGTATTTCAGGCAGAGTCACGGTGAGCAAGGCACATCTGAAATATGAGGAAACTGATGGAGGGTACATTTTGGTGTGTGTTGTGAAACAAGGTTGGCTGTGAGGGCTTGAGGCCCAATCCTGAAATTCCTTGGAAGCCAAGGAGAGTAGTTTAGATTTGAGATGGCAGGGTTTGAAGGGATTATTTTTAAGAATAAGTTATGAAACTAAGACAGGTAAACTTGCAGTTATAAGCAGGATAGAGTGTAAGAAATAGAGTAGGGAAAGCGAACGTAGGAAGCTGTCGCAATTTTCCTTCTGTGAAGTGATGATAAAGCATTGATTAGCTGAAGGTGGTGATATTTGGAAAGGATACTTAGATTCTGGATATTAAGAGTGGAGAAGAATAGTTGATGGTTAACAGCACACTGTACGTGGATGATGAGTGTATTGATGTCAGCACTGTCAAAAACAGGTTAAATGTGGAGAGGAATCTAAGTGATACAACAATTAAAGTGGTATTATGATTGTTAGTTGGAAACTTTATTTCCCTAACAAATCTGTGTACCTAGACCAAACAACTCTTTGATGGCTATTTAAAAATCAATGCCATTATGACAAAAGACATTTGCCATGGTGCAGAATAATGTGATCCACTGTGCAGTCAATGAGCAGTGGTGTGTGATGCCATGGCAGCCCAACCTTTTCTTATCAGGACAGGGTGATGTGAAGTTTTGCAGACTCTCTGATAAGAATCATTGTGATGGACAATTTATGCTTTGTCAAAGTAAGTCATTTAATTGCAAGTGTGTCATGCATATATAAATAAATACATAAATATTCTTAATTGAAAATAGTTCAGATTGGATATCCCAGGCAAAGTACCTTCATCAGTTGCTTTAAAATGCTTAAAATTAGCAGAACATTGATCTGTCAGTAAATGGGCATATCCAGCTATATTTTATTTTCTGAATATGCACATAAAAATGTTACAAAACATGTCAGGCAAGTCGCTTTTTAATTTGAAAACTTGTACTTCAAGAGATTGTTTCACCTGCACCATATAAAATAGAAGTAAAAAGTGTTAATTTTAATTTGCAATGAGACTCTTGACCAAGAGGAACTGTTGTCCAAAATTATATTGTTATGGTTTAAGAGGGAAAAAAACTTATTTTTCCATAAAAGGAATAATACATGCAGGTTCCCTATGCGTTGTTGCCAATTGGAGGTTCCGTATGCGTTGTTGCCAGTTTTTGCTCTGGACTTTGGCCCTCTATCCTCCATGAACAGGCGAAAATCTGGGCAAAGACAGTCCCAAATTGTAGCTGCATGCTTCTCATTTCCCTCTATTCCTTCTGTTACGTGTAATCTGGATTTTCAGAAGCGTGAAGACCAATAGGATTGCCGCATTTAGTAAATAAAAATAGAGGATGCTCAGTTAAATTGGAATTTCAGATAAACATCAACTATTTTAATAGATGGGACACACACACACGCCAAAAACTTATTTGGTTATCTGAAATTCCAGTTTAACTGAGCATCCTGCATTTTACCTGGCAAGCCCTAACTTTTCCTTTAAAATAACTTCCTACAAAAATCTCTAAATTAGAGACGAAAAAAAAAAAAAAATAAGTTGTCTGGGCCTAGAGCAGATGAGGATCCATGGTAGTCGGCATTCTCCCAAACTTGGCCTAAAAAAAAAAAAAAAAAATCCCCATCCAAGAGTCCTAGGAGCATGCGCATTAAAGCGAGTTGTGTAGCAGCTTTCCCGCCTGTTTTCTGAGGAATGTAGCACAGTGGCCACGCTGCGGGGGTGGGGCGCTTATGGATGGTGTCCTTGCCGGAAAGGAAAGGAGGTGCCGGAAACTTTAAACCCCGGCCAGAGTACAACGTGTCCAGTTAAGCGACAGTAGGCGTCGCCATTTTTTTTTTGCAGGCAAAGGGCGGGTAAAGCTTGGGGCTCCACGTTACCCCGCTGAGCGGGCTAAGGGCATGGCCCGCGGCCTCAGCACTACAGTGACGTGGAATCGGGGTCCCCCCTTTCGGGGCTGATTTCTAGTGGCACGTCGGAGCTCGCCTAGGCGGGGAAAGGGTACGCCTCCTCTGTCCCGGATGTAAGATGGCGGCGCGGGGGGCGGCCTGGCGGGGCGGTCACGTGGTGGGGAGTAGCGCGCGAGCCTCCTTAAGTGATCTCTATGGTTCGCCCGGACGCATTGGAGCAGCGGAGCGCGAGATGGGTCGTGTGTCCGCGCGCGCCGAGTCGCCGCCGTCGCCACCTAGCCCGCCGCCCGGCCGGTTTCAATTTTACAGGGTTTTTGTTTATTCTGTTCGCCTCCTGCACAGCTGTACGGGATTTCCCTGAAGGATGCTGGGGAACGGGTGGCCTGGGGACTTCCCGGCTCTGCCTCGGTTTCTTCCTCCCGGTGCCGGAGCTGGTGGCCGCCCCTGCGGAATGCGCCCCGGCGTTCGCCGGCGCGGAGAGCGGGCTGGGCGGCGGGTGCGGCAGCGGGGCGGGGGCCTGGCCCGGCCGCCGCCCAGCCCCCACCCGGGCTGCGGGCGAGGAGGGGCGCGGGCAGCGCAGCCCCGAGACGTGGCCGGAGCTCCTGGCGGGCGAAGCGCGGGAGCGCTGCTCGCTGCCTCTCGGGGACCGTCCAGCTTCAGTTGGCGTCTCATTGCGCTTTGGCCGCCCCTTGCTGCCTTTAAGCGGCCCAGGGGACGAACTCCCCTCGGGGCAGTGGAGGGAGCGGCTGTCTCCGCGGGACCCCTCCACTCCCTTTCTCTTCAGAGCGGCCGCTGACGTAGAGAACGCCGGCCCCGGCCTCCCCGGCGCCGCCTCTGCTCCCGGAGCTCTCCGGGCGCGCCGGGAGCTGCCGAGCCGCGCGGCGCTGGGCGGGGTCTCCGGGCGCGGCGGGGAAGGGAAGGAAGAGAAGGGGCGCGGGCCGACGTCGGCGGCAGAGGAAGGACGGAGGAGCGCCGGCGCCGCTTCGCTGCCCTCCGCGTGGTCCCGTGCCTCCCCGACACCATGGCCCTGGCTGAGGTAGTAGTTTGTGCTGTTGGTCGGGTTGTGACATTGCCCGCTGTGGAGATAACTGCGCAAGCTACTGCCTTGCTAGTGCTGGTGATGCTCAGCGCCGCGGAGGACAATGGCTGGGAATCCCCTTTGTTTTCCGGGGCGCGGGGGCCCGGGGACAGCCCGCGGAGCCCCGGTGCCCGGTCGGCCCGGCCGCCGCGGAAACCGTTACTTTCACGTTTTCCTAGAAGAAGGAATTGCGGGGAGAGGGGAGGACCGCGATACATTTTTAACGCTTGGGAAAGAGCTGAACCACTGGATTCACTCTCTTGAAGGAAGGAGTGGAATTGTGTAAGATACTGACATAACTTCGCCCTAAATAATGTTAACGCTTCATTCGGTAGCGAATGCAAATGTAGTTTGTACCTGTTTTACTTCAGTCTTTAGCTGTGGGTCGGAGTGGAATGAAGTGTCCTGTCGGGCAGAAATAGCATTCTAGGGGCACAATAGTAATCCCAGTAATTAAAGTTTGTGCTTTAATATTTTATAACTGATTTCTTGATACGCTCTGGCAATAAAATGTAAGCGTGTCTTTTAAAAATGTAAACCTAAAACAATGTAAAGTTTCTATTTAAACTTTGCGACTCCTTAAATGAGAAGATTGAATCTGTAGTTAATTGCACTATGCAGATTTTTAAATGTAAGAGGTAAAAAAAATAAAAAGTGTGCTGTGAGTGATTTTGATTTTGTTTCTTTCTTTTTAGTTTAACTTGGGTCCTCAAATAAATTCTGCTGGTGTGGTGGGTTGGTTTGGGGTCTTTTTGGCCCTTGATTCTGAAGTGGTGCTTATATCATTGCGTTTTTGTATTGTGGGGGGAGGATCTAGGCGTTGAAACTATGGTTTCTAGATACGGTGGATTTAAAATCTAAAAATACCCATTTTGATTCATGAGGGACCACTTATACTCCTGACAGGAAAATATAGTTTTCATAGAGAAGATGTGGTTTAGATAACTAAGGAAATTACTTGGTGTTCTATATACTCTGGAGTCTGTGTGGAAAAGAAGATACTAATTGTATTTTTAAATTTTATTTTCACTGAGAGATATAGGTGGTCAGTTTTAGTACTTTTCTTTAAAAACTGGCCTGTATTTGATTCACGTGGAATAATTAGCTTGGGGTATAATGTAATCAAACAATTTTATGTGGTTTTGGATGTTCAGTTGGAAGAAATTAGGCAGTTCTTAAAACCAATAAAGTCTCTTTTGTCCCCTTCAGTAGGATTTTGATGCTTTTGTGATTCACAAGTGATCTAGTAAGTGTACCTTGATTGGGTTTTGGTTTAGCCTTGAAAGTAACCTTACTTAATATGATCTCGGGATGGAGCCACCCCTGTAGGAAGGACAGTGAAGAACAGTTAACTTGAATCTTAAAATGCTGAAAGTACTTGATTGTTGGCTATTTAAGTTTGCTCTTCTTGATAGCAAAGTGCACAGTAAACTCAAGATTTTATTAAATAAGTGCCTGTTTTCTTAAATAATGAAAACTTCTGGATTGCTTAGTTAAATCTTGATTTATGGAGAAACTAATAAAAATTCTGATTGCACTGTAATTTCATTTTTCAAAACACTTCATTCAACTAACCAAAGTAATTGTTCAACTGACTGCACTATTATTTTTATGGAGAATCAACAGTTGTTAATCTGCACCCTAAAATATTACAAATTCTCCTGGTGATTTATTGAACTTTAAATGGATCAGCAAACCAGAAATTCTCAATGTCTTTTTATCTTGTGTTTTTAAATTTCATCCACAACTATGTATTGCCCACATAGTAGTAACATTTTTGAGTTGCTGGATGTAAAGGTACATCCATATGTTTTTCTTGTTTGCTAAGTTGCAAGAGAAAATTGTGCCACCAGCTTACTTTTTAGTCTCATATTTCTACTTAAATCTCCAATTTTAAAAATGAATCACCTTTTTACTTTTACATGTCTCTACACATCATTGAAAATTACCAACTGAGTGAGCATTTTTATTGTTGACAGTTTGCTACAAGATGAATATGCCTTATCAGAAATACAGCTTTCTAATCTTAGTATTTATTGACATTTACTTGGTGCAATTAACTTTTTGTTAAAGGTCTACTGTCAAGCATTTAAGCAATTTGTAGTTGCAAAAAGCCACTGATGAGAAGGAATAAGGCAGTATTTTGAGTGCCCTTCTCAATAAGTACCTACTGGACCAACGGAAAGCTGAGTTATGGTAATGACATTTTAATAAATGCCATCCTCAATTGGAAATGGAGAAAATGTTATGGTATACAGGACATACCATGATGAAGATTCTTGAGGAATACAATTTTGCTTCATGCCTCAAAGTTAAGAGTTCCTGATTGTTAACCTTACATATAAAAACTTTATTTATAAGCTATTTTAAAATAAAATTACCTTTTGGCAGGTAGACAAGACTGACTAGCAATGGGTGCACTCAAGATATTGTGTCTTATAAAGTAGCCCCAAAAGAATTCTTAGCAGAGGCACCTGACAGCAGAAATTAGCTCTTTGGTGTATAAGATCAAGGCACCAAGAAGGCTGAGATTTCTTCATAACTGCACATTGTCTCCCCCTATTGTTTATTATACCGCACCCCTCTATGATAAACTGACAAAGGAGGTACTATTATTACATCTCTGTTCCCACTGAGCAATCCCTTCTGTAATGTCTGCAACAAAAGGCACATAAGACAATCATCTTCAAAAATGAATTAGGCCAGATCGGTAATACCTGAAAGATTTATGACCATTGTCATAAAGTCTGAAAAGCCATTGGTGTCTCTGATAACTAGATAATTAAACAAAAATATTAAAATTACCTGTATGATTGTCTAATGAAGTTCATTAAGTGTTTTTGTTAGATTATCACCAGTAGGTACCATGGGGAAAACAAAATAATTGTATAGATAGGTCATTGCCCCAAAGGAAAACCCAGGAAAGATACTACATCAAGTGTTTAAGAATCAAAATGTTGTCAGGTGAGAAAAGCATTAGTGACCTACTTCACTTTTGAGAACTGGCAGAAAAGTGGCTGAAAGAGCTAAAGGGAGAGAACTGTGGGGCACTTAGAATAGTATAGTAATTTAAAGAGTTCTCCTGGTTATGTTTGTTGCCTGTGATCTTGGACATGAGCAATACAATTGGCAGTTGATAGCCATACTCTATCAAGCATCCTCAAACTACGGCCCACGGGTGTTTTTGCCCATTTGTTTTTTTACTTCAAAATAAGATATGTGCAGTGTGCATAGGAATTTGTTAATAGTTTTTTTAAAACTATAGTCTGGCCCTCCAACGGTCTGAGAGACAGTGAACTGGCCCACTGTTTAAAAAGTTTGAGGGCCCCTGACTAGGTGGTTTACATTTTAATCCTGTATTATATTCTAATATGCTAGGGATGTCATCTGAATTTAAGAGAAATGTTTCTAGTTTGATGTGGAATATAATGTTTTCTTATCTCAAGAGTTATATATATTTTTTGGTTGAATTTCCATTTTATAGTTACCTTTCTTTAAAACTTCCGTTTTGTTCAGATGTAATGGAATTGTGCCTACACAAAATTTCTGGTGACTGAATTTGTGAATAGGATCTTTTAAGACATACCATTGACACCCAACAGTCTAACTTTAGTCCTTCAGTTATATCAAATCTGAACAAATCTAAGATACGAGCCTATGTGGATTTTAAGGATAAATTCCTAGTTCTTTCTGCTTATTCGATTAATACGTCAAACAACACTTTTTGAAACTATACCATGTTCTTTGAGTCAGGTTTCAAATTTCAGAGTATTTTATCGTGGAGGTCAGGGTTTCTCAGAAGACAAAATAGTGTCAAATATCGCAGAAAAGTCAAGGAAATTAAGGACTAAAGTATCCACAGACATCGGCTATTTAGATCATTCATGTAGTTATAATGCTGTTTTTTATTATAAAGAAAAATCTCTTTAACTGCTGCCTGATTGAGTAATAAAAAATTATGGGTGTTTCATCTCACTTTGAACATAACTACCAAAAAAGTATGAAGATTCAGAGGTTGCTATTTTAATATGCTGCACACAGTATATTTAAAAGCCCTAATTAAACAGAAAAGCATTATATAGATACAGGGCATGGACTAGTTTTAGTCATAGCAATAACACTGAGTTAATATTACCATAAAGGTGGCAGAAAGAGCTGACTAATTCTAAAAACGAGTACATAAGCCAATGAAAATATATTTTCCTGTTTTTTAAAACAAATTTACATACCATTTAATAAGACTTTAAGTGAATTGTCAAAATAAGAATCCTATCTAACTTTAATTTCTTTTTTAGTTAATGAAACTCATGTAGAATACATATGTTCCAGATAAATCCATTAATTCATTTTATTTGACAAATATATTGAGTACCTATTATATGCCAGGCACAAAGGATATACAGTATATAAACAAAAGTCTCCATGTTAATGGAATTCATATTCTAATAGGAATATATATCTCTAAAATAATAATTATGAACCTATAGTGAGAACAATCCATGGGCCACCTGCTGTTTTCAAACCTGATTTCTACTGAAGCACCTACTTTAGAGCCCTTGCTGCAGAACTAACATTGGTTTTGTGGTTGTGTATGTATGTATGTATTGATTGACAGGGTCTCCCTCTGTTGCCCAGGCTAGAGTGCAGTGGCATCATCATAGCTCACTGAAACCTCCAACGCCTGGGCTCAAGCGATTCTCCTGCCTCAACCTCCCGAGTAGCTGGGACTACAGGCAAGCACCACCACACCTGGCTAATTTTCTTTTTTTTTTTTTGTAGAGACAGGGGTCTCACTCTTGCTCAAGCTGGTCTTGAACCCCTGGCCTCAAGCAGTCCTCCAGCCTCAGCCTCCCAAAGTGCTGGGTTTACAGGTGTGAGCCTCCATGCCTGGCCCACTTCTTTGAACTCTTACAATGTTTAAAATATACATCACAAAATCTGATGCCTGGCTGTGCTCAGTCTTTAGATTTCGCCACAAGGTAATCAGGAATCTGCTACAATAGTCATTGTGAGCTCTTAAACGTCTTATGGTTCCACTGACAAGTACTTCTTACTGTGTCATCCTTAGTTTGAGGCATAGAAGGCAACTCTGGGGGGACTAAACTATTATTTTTCTAAAATTCAGGTACAATTATCACAAAATTCAATGGGAACATGGCTTTTTCGTTTTAAAAACATAACCACAGGCCGGGCTTGGTGTTAAAACCATTAAGTAAAATACTGGTTGAGAAGTATTTAATTCATAGATCAAGCTAACAACATCTGAACCCACTGATCAATCATAACATTACAGTAACAGAGACAACTGGATATTCTGTGCCTCCTGAGGTGATGCCATAGAAGCCTAGAACACCATCTGTGAAGCTAAAATAACTGAACTTAGACTCTCTTCAAGCTGCTGGATCTGACTACAAGTTTATAAAAAATTTAAGTTACAGAGGAACATGTTAAATCACAAGGGTGCAAGTAGCAAAATCCACACTGTAAATTCTATAGGACAAATGATTGATCTAAGAAACAAATAAATAAATTGCAAGGGAAAAGGAGAAGGAAATTTTTTTAATTGAACTTAGGCCAGGCGCGGTGGCTCACGCCTGTAATCCTAGCACTCTGGGAGGCCAAGGCGAGTGGATTGCTCAAGCTCAGGAGTTTGAAACCAGCCTGAGCAAAAGCAAGACCCCGTCTCTACTATAAATAGAAATTAATTGTCCACTAATATATATAGAAAAAATCAGCCGGGCATGGTGGCACATGCCTGTAATCTCAGCTACTCAGGAAGCTGAGGCAGTAGGAACGCTTGAGCCTAGGAGTTTGAGGTTGCTGTGAACTAGGCTGACGCCACGGCACTCACTCTAGCCTGGGCAACAAAGTGAGACTCTGTCTCAAAAAAAAGAACCTAAATTTGTCAGTTAACTGCAATGTGTAGACTTTGTTTGGATCCTAATTTGATCAAAGCCAACTACAAAAATATTTATGAGACAATTGGAGAAGTTTAAATATTAAATATTTGAAGTTAAAGAATTATTATTATTATTATTAGTTTAGAGACAGGGTTTTACTCTTGTCCAGGCTGGAGCACAGTATGCCATAATAGCTTACTGTAACCTGAAATTCCTGGGCTCAAGCAATCTTCCTGCCTAAGCCTTCAGTGTAGCTGGGACCACAGACACAAAGTACATCTGGCTAGTTTTTAAAAAATTTTTTTGTGGAGAACAGGCTCTTGCTGTGTTGCCCAGGCTGATATTGAACTCCTGGCTTTAAGCCATCCTCCTGCTTTGGCCTCCCAAAGTACTGAGATTACAGTTGTGAGCCACAGCTCAAAATTGTTGATTTTTGACGATGGTATCATGGTCGTATTTTTTTTTTAATTCTTATCTTTTGGGATATGCATACCGAAAAATTTACCAATGATTTATTCACTTTGCTTCATGCTTCAAGTAATCCACGGGGCTGCAGGCATGTACATGGATGGAGTACACATGAAAGAAGCGTGACATGGTGTTGGTATTTGTTGATACTGGGTGATAGGTATGTGGGTTTTTTTTTATACTGTTCTACTTTTGTATACATTTTGAATGTCCCATAATAAAAACTAAGAATGACAAACAAGAGAAAGATTCCAGTGGCCGTGAAAGAAACAAAGGGAAATGGAAACACAGACAAACCATGTAAAGGTCAGTAAGTTGTTGGTTACTGTTCTTAGGGTATCCTCCCAGACCTTTCTGAAATATTACTTCGAACTCTATCATAGGATCGGTGCATTTTCTGTATAATCCAGATCAAATATATTGACTAATACAGTGGAAGTTTCACACATGCCCACAAGAATACCATTGTTTATATATATCTATTATTATTAAAACTAAGAATTAATAAGGGATGTGTTTGTACTAAGTACTTCATACATATAATGTACTTGCTTTAATGTTAGCCTACTAAACTTAATAATTTTCCATTTTAAATATTGATATTTTGTTGGTTCTATAGTCTTTTTTCTAGAAGTATGCCTTATTAGCATACTTTCTAAAAGAATTCTTGAACAAGTATTCTAAGCTAAATCAATTTACTGAAAAAATTTAAATTTGTTTTGGCTTTAACTACTTTCGATAAGCTTAGTTTTGTTTTTCCTGTTTTTTGCCTTCTTGTTTAATTGTATTATTCTTCCTGTCTAATTGAAACTTTGACCAACATCTCCCCATTAACACCCCCCCCACCCCCGCCCAAGCCCATGGTAATCACCATTCTCCTCTCTGCTTCTCTTAGTTTGATGTTTTTAGATTCCACATATAAGTGAGATCATGTAGTACTTGTCCTTCCATGCCTGGCTTATTTCACTTAGCATAATGTTTTCCAGGTTCATCTATTAATATGTTGTTGCAAATGACAAAATGTTTGCCCTTTTACATGATCGACTGTAATAACTGTTCTAGCAATTTATTAGATTTTTGTGTTTCTACTTAATGACTCCTTAATTTTTTTTCTTAACCATCACTGTCTGTGTGTTTTATTTGTACAGAATACAGAACACAATGTCTTCATTAATATATGTTAACTCTTAGAACAATTCATTGTTCTATATATACACCACTATTATTAACCTAATAATATAAATATTTAACTGAGTGATATTCTTGCTTTGAATATATTAGCACACTGCAAAGACATAACCAACAATTTGCTGTGGATCAAAAAATTACAATGACTTTGCATTTCAGTAAGCATAGAAATTATGTTATTAAATGCCATACATATGCACATGTATATAAATAATAATAATATTGAAGAAAAAACTAATTGAAACATTGCAAATATAAGAGAGTTCTTTGCAATTTAGAAATATTGTCATTATTAGTTTTTATTTCAAAGTATACATCATAATGGCTCCTTAATTTAGTAACTCTTACTCTGGATATACTTAGGAAACCACAATCCGGACTCATTAGACTTTGAACTTAGATGTGACTTTATATACTACATACATGGGCATTTTCTATTGTTATTAATCCTAGAACTTAAGTTGTCTTACAGAAAAATTAACGATAATTGCTATTTTATAGATGTTAGAACTAATACATTCGGTATTCTCTGCTGACTATCCATGAGCTCTATGGAGTTCATTATGCTGTAATTAACTAAATATTCCTTAAACTCTTTCTGATTGTGGTTCATGTCCTTCTCCCTCGTTAAAGGGAATCAGAACCACACCACTCTTCCCACAGTTCGGCATTCTCCAATAGTCAAGTCTAAGAGCAGGGTTCTAAGACACAGAACGATCCTCTACCACTCCCAGGAAATCAGAAAACAAAAACAAAAACAAAACATGTTATCCCAAAAGTTAGTATGAAAGTTCCAAAACGACTTCTAGGCATTTTGGTCCCAGGTCCATCTTTTTTTCCTTTATCATGTCTATCATCTCCCTCTTTCCTTTTTTTCTATTAAAGATTAATTTTTTATATCTTTTTATGTGACTGGTGAAAATAATACTCCTCCAAAAATCATGGTCAGTTGGATGTATAAAGGTGGTTGTGATGAGACATCAGGTCTTATGTATTTTTTTAATGTAAGAAAAGGTAAATAAGAAAAACGTGGTGGTCTTACTGGCACATATGTGGTTCGTGCACTGTGAAGCTGTTGGAAGGAGTTGATGAAATGCATACAGTTGAGCTAGGCTAAGTGGAAAGTCATGTTGGAGAACAGATGGAATTTTGAAGTGCTAAGAGAATGAGTTAATGAAACTGGGGCCATAAAATTGCTAGAAAGAACGTAAGCTGATTTCTTCCAGAATTTAGGAGCTCTGGGAATAGAAAATCCAGAAGAGCAAGAACAGAAAGAGCAACTTGAACATCAGAGCTGTACCTCTGGATGAGCTCGGGGAAAAGGGTAGGTTTTTAGGAAAGATATAAAAGGACCTAGGATTGATCATTTATTTAATAATTATTTATTAGTGTATTTATTAGACATCAAGATGACTAAGAAATAGCTCTTGCCCTCGAGGAGCTTTTGTATTTGAGGAAATAGACATGTATATAAATAACTGAAAACAGGATAAAACAAGTGTTATATAGATCTGCACTCAGCAACATACCATAGGAACGCAGAACACTGAGCAATCAGTTTCAACTAGGGCTTCCACACAGGAAACATGAGGAATAAGCATGTTTTCAATATGAGGAGAATGAAGACATGGGCATTTCTGGATATAAGAACACCAGAAGAAAAGTCACGTACCCAGGGAAGGGAATGGACTCTTAAGGAAGAACAAGTAGTCTAACATAGGTGTTATATAGGAATCTGGAGGCCAGGGAGACCGTAGTGGTGTAGACAAAGAGGCTGGAAATAAAGGTTATGGGTTAGATCATGTGTGACCTGCAAGACTAAGGAGTTTTGATTATTCTCTAAGAATAAGAGGGCCATGATTTTTAAACAACCAATCCTAAGCTTTCCTTTCTCTCCTTTCTTTTTCCTTTTTCCAACTGTGGTGGTTTAATAACATGTCTGCACAATCTTTGACACTTTTTTCAGTAAAAAATCATTAGTCTGTGTTCTCTTTCCTTGAAACTAAGTGGCCTTTGTGACTAACTCAATAAATAGAATATGATAGAAATGACACATGTGACTTCTGAGGCAGGGTCATAAAAGGTGATACAGACTGCACCTTTCCCCTCCCCTCTCTCCCTTACTCCCTTTCCCCCCATCTTTCCATCTCTACCTCTCTATGCTTTGGAAGCTCACTTTCTTTTCTCATGGAGAGTTACCAATTTTTAAGGGATATAATGCAATGTAGAAGACTATGCTAAAATCTGTCCCTGCTTCTTTCTGTGTTATGGAGCCATCTGTTGAAGCTTTGGAGTCTAGGTCAAATGTATGTGTTGTCTCCTCCATCATTTTTGTACAGGACTCTAATCTAATTAAAATGAATGTCAATAGCAGTGTTGAAGGAGAAAGCCTAGAAAGAAGAGGATTTTTGAAGGATGGGGTTGGGGGGGGCAGAAAAGCAGAGGACAATTTTGCTTGAATTGTTTTGTTTTGTTTTGTTCTGTTTTGTTTTTGAGACAGAGTCACTTTGTTGCTCAGGCTAGAGTGAGTGCCATGGCATTAGCCTAGCTCACAGCAACCTCAATCTCCTGGGCTGAAGCGATCCTACTGCCTCAGCCTCCCGAGTAGCTGGGACTACAAGCATGCGCCACCATGCCCAGCTAATTTTTTCTATATATATTTTTAATTGGTCAATTAATTTCTTTCTATTTTTAGTAGAGACAGGGTGTTGCTCAGGCTGGTTTGGAACTCCTGACCTTGAGCGATCCACCCGCCTTGGCCTCCCAGAGTGCTAGGATTACAGGCATGGGCCACCGCACCCGGCCTTGAATTGTTTTGCCTTGAAAAATAAATTTGCTCATGTAATTCTGTGAGCCAGTTGACATATGTATATAAATACACATTTCTTTATTTAACGATTATTGAGTATCATTCTGTGATCCCTCCCCCGCTCCGCCAGCCCAGTGTCCTGGCTACCATGGGAGTAAGATAAGTTAGAGAAACCCCTTATTTTGAAGGTTGGTTTCAACAACAGTTTGGCACTGTACACTTTGTAGGGCCTGGGGAAATTGCCATACCTTAGGGAAAGTTTTTGCATGATCTTAGGCCATGTCTCTTAATGCAATGATACACATTCTTAGATTTGAAAATAACACCGAGTTCTCAGGAAAACTGAATTCCATCAATAATAACATCTTCCAATAAACTAAAAACTTGCAAAGCCCTAATAAAAAGGAAACCATCTAACTTTAAGTATAAATTTATTACTAAGTGAATTTAATTCACAAGAGGAATTTTGTCTAATATTTAGGCTGTTGTTGGTCTTGGCTTTGTTTGTTTTTAATTAACATTTTTAGTTGTTTGGTTTGATCAAATATTGAATTTGAGTTCAAAGATATATCTCCTCTGAGGATGCATTTTAAATAGGCCAAGTAAATAATAGAAAATCATAGTTTCAGCCATCAAAAAAAGAAAGAAAGAAAGAAAGAAAATCATAGTTTCCAAATTTCACAGAACAATGTTCTCCAATCGTTCCATGGCAAACAGCATGTATGGCTTTTTCAGTGTTCTACAAAATTAAGCTAGTCCCTCTTACACAAAAAACAATGTGCTCTAATTTTTGTCTTTTTTCCTCCTCCTTCTTTGCTCAATTTCTTCATATCTTTCTTCTTGTTTGCCTAGTCTCTTTGTTTCTTCCTAAGTAATACACAGCTACCTTTGAGCAGAAGTGTTGGCATCAGTGATAGACTCAGAATTACATCCGGCTGACTCATTATGGGACTGTAGACAAGTCACTAATCAGGAAATTGGGGGTGTTAATGATTGAGGAGGTGTGGACAAAACCTGGTGACTTCAGGACCTCAGCCTACATATTTCCATTGCCACCACTTACCTTATAGACATTAGATGATTCTGCAGTGAGTTACTCTGTGCAGGAGGAGGCAAGGGCTTTAGAGTCAGGAAGCCAGGGAGTTATTTCCTCTCTCTGCTATTTAATAACTGTGTGACTGCAGGTGAATTTCTTAATCTCATTCATCCTCAATTTCTTGTTTGTAATACCTACCATGAGAGGTTGTTCTGAGGATCACAAATAATATATCTAAAGTGGCCAGCAAAGTCCTGGGCACGCGGAAGGTATTCCATAATGGTAGTAGCTACTTGAAGTAGTCTAAAAGTTCTCTTTCAAATGCTGAATACACCCATATAGTCTCACTCTTAAATTCTCTTTCACACACACACACACACACACACACAAACACGCATGCACACGTCCACCTGACCATTTTAAAAGTGGTAAGTTGCCAGTTTAAAGGAATATTTAGGAAATGGCTCAGTAAAAGATAAAAAACAGAAATGTATTATTTTCTTAAAAAATTATTCTTTGATAATTTTAACTCCATCTCCCATGCCTAATTGTGATGGCAACATTGTCATAAACAACAGCCAATCCAAGTGTAATTGATGGAAGTCTAGCCAGTATGGGACTTGAGTACCCCTCCTTGCTTGCTAGCAATTGCAGCAGCAATTGTATACCTTGCTTGGATGGACAAATAAATAGTCAGGAGTCACTTTGCATGACTACAATTCTACAGAAACTAAAAAACTGACCCAGACAAATGGTTAAAGTCCCCTGGCACTGTGGATCTATCTGTTGCCCCATGATTACAGCACCACATCCTCTTGTCTTCCATTGAGAACTGGGCGGCACTGGTAAGAGGAGCAGAATGCTGAGATTAATAGTATGCTGTAGCCCCTGCCAGGGGGCTCTGTCTTCACTGAAGTATACAGTATTGCTATTGTAGTGAAGGCCTTTTTAGTCAAAAGCAATAAATCTTCCCTTGTTTAAATGACAGATGGTTAGGATTGTTACTTCTGTTTCCAGCAAATCCATAAGAGGAAAAACAAACAAATGACTGGCATTCAAAGTTCTTGGTTTTTAAGAATATGAGGGAAAAAATGAAAATAGTGCAGTTTCATCAAGGTTCTACAATATTTGCAGTCAACAGAATAATGGCATGCCCAATGACATTCATATGCTAATTCTCAAAACCTATGAATATGTTAGGTTACATAGCGAAGGAGAATTAAGATTGCAGATGGAATTAAGGTTGTTTATTAGCTGACTTTAAGATTATCCGGGTGAGCCCAATATAATCACGGTGGAAGAGAGAGGCAGCAGAGTCAGAGCCAGAGAAGGAGATGAGACTGCACAACCAAGGACAGAGTGAGGCCATGTAAGGACTCCACCTGCCGCTGCTGGCTTTGAAGATGAAGGAAGGAGCTATGAGCTAAGAGATGCAGGCAGCCTCTAGAACTGCAGTCCCTAACTCCCCCCCACCCTGGGGTGGTCTGTGGCCTGTAACCAACCGGGCAACAGAGCCCCACCTGCCCTCACCCCCTCCACCCCACAAGCCACCCCCCCACCCCACCCCTCCACTCCACCCACCCTGTGTAAGTGGAAAAATTGTCTTCCATGAAACTGGTCCCTGGCATGAAAAAGGTTGGGGACCACTGCTCTAGAAGCTGGGAAAGAAAAGGAAACGATTCTCCCCCAGAGCCTCCCAAAGCTCTGTTGACACCTTGATTTTAGTCCAGTGAGACCCATTTTGGACTTCTGACCTCCAGAACTATAAGACAATACATTTGTGTTTTTTTTTTTTTGAAACAGAGTCACACTCTGTTGCCTGGGCTAGAGTGCAGTGGTGTCAGTCTAGCTCACAGCAACCTCAAACTCCTGTGCTCAGGTGATCCTCCTGCCTCAGCCTCCCGAGTAGCTGGGACTACAGGCATGTGTGCCACCATGCCCGGATAATTTTTTTATGTATATTTTTAGTTGGCCAATTAATTTGTTTCTATTTTTAGTATAGACTGAGTCTCACTCTTGCTCAGGCTGGTTTCGAACTTCTGACCTTAAGTGATCCACCAGCCTCAGCCTCCCAGAGTGCTAGAGTTACAGGCGAGAGCCACCACGTCTGGCCCATTTGTGTTGTTTTAAGCCATTAAGTTTGTCATTAGTTGCTACAGCAGCAACAGAAAACTAATACAGCATTTAACTATGAACAGCTAAATATCTAAAACTGATTAACCCAAATTTCATCTCTTTGCTCTCTTTCCAAGACAGGTGCTATTAAGGAGTGAAATGACAAAGCAAAAGCAAAGCAGAGGAAAGTGCCAGAAAAGAGCATGGCTGGCTGGCTGCCAATTACAGTGATCTCTCTTCAATTCCTATCTTAGTATTTATCACGTGCCCTGCCTTAGACCACAGGAGTTCTTTCCCCCAATATCTTCATGTTACCTCCCCTTCTCTTCCATTTTGTTCTTTGCCGACTGCTATCACCTTCTTCCTCATTTTTCTCTTCTTCCATTTCCCCAGTTGTTTTCTCTCCTGATCCTTCCCCTTCATGAGGAAAGATTGGAGCTAGCAATGATCCAAACTAGAAGAAAATGCACATTCTTAAAACTCTCTCCTCACCACACCTAGGTAGTCACCGAGGAAGAATTTTTTTTCTTTTCTTTTTTTAGAGTCCAGCACCTTTTATTAGTTTTGTCTCCTATGCCATGAATTCCTAGGGAATAGACTCCAGCAGCTCAGGCTCCTTTCCATTGGTTCCCACAAAGTGTGCTGCTCTGCGTGGAGTAGGCTGGCGCTTCAGCTGAACCCAGGCACCTTTCTCTTTGGCTTCCTTCTTTTTCTGATCATTTTCCTTCACACGTCTCAGGAAGCTATCTCGGCTTCTACAGTGCTTAATATGCTCAATATGCACATTATTCCTCTTGGCAAGAATCTTGCCCTTCACTCGTTTGTTTACAACAATTCCAACAGCACTTTGGGCAACACTGTAGACTCTTCCAGTTTTGCCATGGTAACATTCATGGGGCATGCCTTTTTGAACAGTACCCATTCCCTGGATGTCTACAATATCACCTTGCTGGTAGAGTCGCGTGTATGTGGCCAAAGGAAGAACTCCATGTTTTCTAAAAGGCCTAGAGAACATGTATCGGGGCCCTCTCCTCTTTCCTTTTGTGTTCACCCATTTTGGCGAATTACTGGAAGATGGTGGCTCCGGTCCCAAAAGAGAAGAATCTTGAATGAAAGCCAGAAAAGGACAACAGGAGTAGACAGGAAAAGAGGCATCTGAGAAAGGGATAGAAAGTCACAGGAAGGGTGACAGACAGGAGATGCCACCTTGTCTCCGTGACACAGCTGCCACGAGTCTCCTTACAGAAGTTATTCCAATGCACTATACACCAGAGCTGAGTTTAACTGTGGTTCCCAGGCACTTGGGTCGTAGGGTGGACGCCCCTCTGTTTCTCTGAGTAGTTCACTGCTTACTTAGAGCTCTTGGCAGAATTTAGAACACAGAGTTAAGTAACCTGTGTATACTTAGCCACATCACCGTCAGTGATCTGTACACAATTTGAGGTACGCTTTAAGACAGTCAGATGTCTACTGCGACTCTGCTGTATATTTGGCAGTGCATCAGACACAGGTAGTGGGGGGAGTAACGAGCAGCAGGGCCAGTGGAGCTGCCTTCTGGTAGGGAATGGTGTCTCTGGTATTGTTATAAGCACAGCATATAAGCCACCTGCTGGAGGTGTTGTCTTAAAGATATGAGCTCATCTAATTTAGACAAGAACAACAAAGTCAAAATTCCTGCCCCTGAAGCCCTCTGTGAGTCAGTGTGCATCTCAAGAGAACAATAACCTCTTCCTTTGGAGTCAGGTAGGTGCTTCTGAAATATGAAGAATGACCGCTCCCTTGTTTCCGTTTTCTCTGCTGCCTTGGATGTGATCTCCCAGGCATGCCAAATAATGCCTTGATATCATTTCGACCTGTGTTGTCATGCTACAGTTTTTATCAGATGACTTCATATGGATGGAACCAAATCTTTAGAAGGGATGATACAACAACTTGAGCAGCCTGTCATACTCTAGGCATTATCCCTGTCAGTGATACGTTTTCATTCCTTAGAGATGGAGAGGGAGGTTTAAAATGTCTCATTCTAATTACCTATGTTGCTACAGCCTGCTAACTGGTCTCTTTGGCTTCTGTCTTTCCCTCCTTCAATCCTGCCCATGAACTTTCATTAGAGGACGACAAAACAACACTGACAGCCACCTCTGCTTCGCCCTCCTGCCTCCTTACCTGAGTGAGATGCTCTCATAACACCCTAGTTCTTCCCCCTTGTCAGCAGTCATCGCACAGAACTGCGATCGTCTATTGACTCACCCACATCTCCCACTGAACGCTGATCTATGGTGGCCGGCCCATCCCTGTGCTGTGGATGTTTGCATGTAAACCACTTGGTGTTGGTGCTAGGAGGCAAACGGTGATACGTGTTGGTGTCTCTAGGGATTGGAAGCCACTTTGCTACCTAGGAACTTGCAGCAGTTCCCCAGTGTTTATTAGATCAGGCTCAAACTCTTCATTTCAGTTTTCAACTCCCTTGATTTTTCTTTTATACAAGCTTTCAGACCTCTTCTTTGTTCTCATCTGGCTCTTACATCGTCACGCTGTGGGTTGATTCCTCTGCCTGCTTTTCGGTGGTAGCTTGTCTCTAAACATAGCTGTCGCCAATTTCTGCATGCACGTTCCACTCCCCCATTGAAAGATAAAGTCTGCGCCTTTCCTTCTTGAATCTGATCTGGCCTGGGAGTAATTTCAATAATAGAATATGGCAGAAGTCACAATGCCAATTCTGGGCCTACACTTTAAGAGGACTGCCAGTTTCTAGAATATTCTCTATCTCTAAGAGCCCTGAACTCTTAATACGTTCAGGCAATTCTTTTGGAAATAGAAGCTATGTGGAAGCGGCTGAGGCACCAGGCATGTGAGTGAAGATGTCATCCTGGACAACCAGCCCAGTTGAGCTATTAGGTGACTCCAGTCCCAGCTGCTGTCAGATTGTAACTACATGAGAGACCCCCAAGCAGAGCCACCCACGCACAGTCATCCCACAGAATCATGACATAACAATAGTTGCGCTAGTCACTAAGTTTTGGGGTGGTTTATTATACGGCAATAGATATCCTTAATACAATCCTTCAAAGTACCAACCCTAAATTTTCTGTAAAGCCTTACCTTGCTAGTCTAGTTAACATTGATCTCTCCTTTCTCTAGCTTCCATAGAACGTATTGATACCAGCTGGGTGTGTTGGCTCGCACCTGTAATCCTAGCACTTTGGCAGGCTGAGGCAGGAGGATTGCTTGAGGCCAGGAGTTCAAGACCAGCCTGAGCAACATAGAAATACCCCATCTCCACAAAAAATATAAAAATTAACTGGGTGTGGTAACAGGCACCTGTAATCCCAACTGTTCAGGAGCCTGAGGCAGGAGGATCGTTTGAGGTTGCAGTGAGCTATGATGATGCCATTGTACTCTAGCCCAAGTGACAAAGCAAGACCCCCATCTCCAACAACAACAACAAAAAAAGAACTTATTGGTACCACACATTTTGTTATCCAACTGTATATATTCCAAACTATATGATCTTTGAAGATATCATACAGTGGAAATATATCTTTTGTAATTCCAATTGAATTAAATTAAAAGTAAGGGTATTCTTAGTCATTTTAGTTCTCTCCCAACTATTTTAGCTTTGACTTTCCATGATGGCATCGTTGAGAGCATTCTTTTAAGTCATGGTCACGAAAAGTATGTGTGGCAGCAGGCAGCCCGTGGGATCCTTTCTCCTGAAGGGGGTGTTACAACGCAGTGGTTCTCAAAGTGTGGTCCAGAGTCAGCGGTATCAGCATCGCCTGTGAATGTGTTAGAAAGAAACATTCCTGGGCCTACCCCAAACCTACTGAATTAGAAGTTCTGAGGATGAGGCCCTGTGTTCTGTGTTTTAACAAGCCTTCCAGATGATTCTGATGCATATTAAAGTACAAAAATCACTCTTGTAGTGGGGAAAGTCTTGGTGGGTTGTTTTTTTGTTTTTTTCTGTCTTTTTGAGACAGAGTCTTGCTGTGTTGCCCAGGCTAGAGTGCCGTGGCATCAGCCTAGCTCATAGCAACCTCAAACTCCTGGGCTCAAGTGATCTTTCTGCCTCAGCCTCCCGAGTAGCTGGGACTATAGGTATGCGCCACCACGCCTGGCTAATTTTTTCTATTTTTAGTATAGACAGGGTCTCACTCTTGCTCAGGCTGGTCTCAAACCCCTGACTTCAAGCAATCCTCCCGCTTCAGCCTCCCAGAGTGCTAGGATTACAGGCATTAGCCACCATGCCCGGCTGAGAGTCTTGGTTTTAAGGTCAGAAAGTCTAGGATTTTTTAGTCCTGAAATTTACTAGTTGTATATCCATGAGAAAGTTAACTACTTAACTTCCTCCAGCCTCTCTTTCCTCGTCTGTAATATGATAATTCCAACCCTGCCAACCTTCTAGGAATGGGAGAGTCAAGTCAGATACTATTTATGGCTCCATTCTTAAAAATTGTAAAAGTATAGTGATGAAAGCTCCAAGTAGTGATGAATGGCTCTGTACTCACAAGGTAGAACAGGATTAAACACAGAGTAGGATGCTTTCACTTTAAATTACTTTTCTTCTTTTTCCTTTCTGTCCTGGACTGAGTATTACTTTATCTTGTGTGGCAGGCCTTTGGTCTCACAAGTTCATGAGCAGTGGCTTATGTCACATTCCTAAATCGCTGCCAGATCATCTGTGTAGACTTCCCTTCCCCAGCAATGGCTGGCTTTAAAGTAATTTTTAAGACCCAGGTAATTTCACAGTAACACAGCTGAAAAACCCCTTCTCAACTATTAAAATTAATATGTTTGATACCTTCGCTAACAAAGGTAAAAACTAAACCAGGAGAATGTAATTTCAATTGAATTTAATAAGTATTCATTCAAAATCAAATCATATTCATTTGAGATTTCAACTAGTGAAGATAAATTCACTGCATGGGAAGTATTGTCCCCAAATTATAAATCTGGTGGAATAAAGGGGAACTAAAGAGGAAGCAGGCTGTGTATGTATTGAGCAGATAGTGAGTGGACAGGGCAGTGAAGATGCTATGCGAACCCAGGCAATTTTGCATGGCTGAGCAGAGGGTGCCTACGCAGAAATGAGAAAAGTCTACTTGGGAGAATTCAGAGTTGTTTTTTTTTTTTTTTGAGACAGAGTCTCACTCTGTTGCCTGGGGTAGAGTGCCATGGCATCAACCTAGCTCACAGCAACCTCAAACTCCTGGGCTCAAGTGATCCTTTTGCCTCAGCATCCAGATTAGCTAGGACTACAGGCATGTGCCACCATGCTCGGCTAATTTTTTTCTATATATATTTTTAGTTGGCCAATTAATTTCTTTCTATTTTAGTAGAGACAGCGTCTTACTCTTGCTCAGGCTGGTCGAACTCCTGACCTTGAGCCATCCACCTGCCTCAAGCTCCCAGAGTACTAGGATTACAAGCGTGAGCCACCACACCCAGCCACGGTAATGTTTTTGAGTTGCAGTTTACCAAGCTCCAAATCCACATGAAGGGAAAGAGTGAGCCTGGCACCCAAACAGAAACAAGCCCTGCTGTCTAGGATGAGCTAGCCTAGGAGTTCTGATCAGCTGTATGAAGATTTCAATTTCCACGGTGCCTCATGCCTGTAATCTTAGCACTCTGGGAGGCCAAAGCGGGTGAATTGCTCAAGGTCAGGAGTTCAAAACAATCTTGAGCAAGAGCAAGACCCCGTCACTACTATAAATAGAAAGAAATTAATTGGCCAACTAAACACACACACACACACACACACACATATATATATATATATATATATAAATTAGCCAGGCATGGTGGCACATGTCTATAGTCCCAGGTACTCAGGAGGCTGAGGCAGGAGAATTGCTTGAGCCTAGGAGTTTGAGGTTGCTGTGAGCTAAGCTGATGCCAATGCACTCTAGCCCGGGCAACAAAAAAGTGAGACTCTGTCTCAAAACACAAAAAGATTTCAATTGGGGACAGACCCCTGCTGTCCTGGGCCAGGAGCAGGGAGAGCAAGGCCTTCTCTGGCTCTGACTATGATTAGTGGCGTGAGGGTGGGCAAGTCATTTCCTCTGTCTGGCATTAGTGTACTCATGTGGTAAAATGTGAGAGTTGAATTACTAGGTATTTCCATCCCTGAGATAAAAAGGTTGAGTCTGAAGTCGAAAAAAAGGGGTTATAGTTTAAGGAAGAAGCCTGCTGTCTTTAGTCATGGGAGGGGTGGGGCCTGTGGGAGGCTGTCCCCCTCCATGAAGCGTCCATTGTCGTGGCCGCCACTGGACACGGTTGTGGTGTATGTAACATTGTGTACTATGTAGGGATCAGCAAGCTCGCATCACATCAAACCAATGAGTGAATTTTCTGAGTAACTATTAATAACTGCACAGTGGACACTAGAAAATAAGGAATGTAACTCAAGAAAAATGAAACCAGCAAGAAAGGCGTATGAATTAGTTATTTTGCAGTTTCTGAGGGACAGGAATGGCTCTGGGTCTGCCCCAATGCCGCAGTCCGCTCATTCGCATGGCTGCTGGCCAGATTCAGTTGCTCATGGACTGCTGGTCAATTCCTTGTCACGTGGGCCTCTCCGTGGAGCATCTGACAACATGGCAGCTTGTTTAATCAGATCAAGCAAGCAGGAGGACCAGAGAGAGTGCCAGCAAGACAGAGAATGCTGGCGAGACGGGAGTTAAGGTCTATTGTAATCTAATCTCAGAAATGATTCTCATCATTATTTCTGTATTCTATTCCTTATGAGCAAGTCATTAGGTTTAGTCCACACTCAGAGGAAAGGGATTTACACAAAGGAGTGGCTACAAGAAGGTGGGATTGTTAGGACCACATCAAAAGCTATCCTGGGGGTTCATTGTCATCTAGAGAATCTCCCAAGCTCTGAGGTCAAGATGTAAGATAGCTACATGGCAAGGAGATGCCAAATCTCCCCATGTGTGTGGGCTATGCCTGAGGGTTCCATTTTCTCAAAATATTTATTCTTTCATTGAACAACAGTTATTAAACGTGCATCTATTTGTATCAGATATTGTGCTAGGAGCAGGAGATACTAATATAATGACAGGTTTTTCTCTGCCCTTGTGGTTGGAATAGGGTGATGATGGCAGCAACATTTATACACATACAAATGAGACATCCCCCAAATTATCTCTGTAAACCTGCCCATTGAATGAAGTAGTCCTAATTTTTCAATTCTACCTTTACACATGTGGATCAAACACCATTGTTATGAATTTAATTAAACTTTAGGAACACTTATATTAAAATGTGTTTGCATTAAAGATCACTAGTAGCCCATTAAATATTTTATATGCAAGTATTCATGTTTATCATAGAATAGAAAATATCGATAAGTACAAAGAAGAAATTAAAATCATTCATAATTCCACCACGCAGAGATAATAATAGGTAACAGCTAACATCATTTCAATGTATTTTCTTCCAAACTTTTTTAATGCCTGAGTCTTTTGTTTTTTTCCCCTTCTATACCTGCCTGATGCTCTTAGTAGCATAATGTTAGCATGCTAAGTCATTCATGTCCTGGAGCGTCAACACCATTTGTCAGGTGGATAGAATGTAAGTCACAGTGGCATTCACCCTGGGAATGAGCCTAGCTGGTGGAGGCTCCCTGCAACTCAGTGGCATCAGAGACAATTACTAGTTTCCCTTCCTTCTTTTGTCTAGTCCATCTTTCCCTTTTGTTCACTTTTTTCTTTAGCCCTTTCCTTCCTGCCTCTTCTCTCCATCTGTCCTACTTTCCCTCCTCCCATTTAAGCTTCGTTTTCTACCTCGGCTAGCATGACCTTCCGCTCTTTCTCCCCTTGACCTTGACCAACTCTCCTTTTCATCCTTCGTGACCCAGTGCAGTGGTCAACGTTTGTGGGAAACATTCCTCCATCCTCGCTGACTCCGAAACACTTTCTCTTATGATTTTCCGCAGCTCTCTTCTCACCTCTATCGTCTTCTCACGTGAGCGTTAAACATTTAGGTGTCTACTTCCGTAGACTAGAGTCTTCTTATTCATCTCCAAATTCCCTGAAAAACATGAAAGGGCTTCTGTAATGTTTACAAAATGAATAAATAAAAACTCATATCCTGTCCTGAGTTGCTCAGAATGGCTATTCACAAGCACAGCTTGGGACCCCTTGGCAAGCCCCTGGGCTACCCGGGCTTCTGCCCTTGATATGCAGGCACTGTGAATCCTCCAAGAAAACCTCTCTAATGGCTCAAATCCAAATCACACAGACAGGTATTGAATAATGCAGCCAAAAAGGGAAAGAAGTTCTTTCAGGGAAGATAGGAAATGGACAGTATCTGAGAATAGGGATCTTGGAAATGCCGTTTGTGATGGCCCAGAATCCACAACTAAGGAAATGTACATTCTCTAAGACAAAATTAATAGGACTACGTCTTTAAAGAGAAAACTAGAGCTGCTTCTGGGACATAGGCACATAGCTTGTGAGGTTGACTGAAGGTTTTTTTTTCCTTTGACTGAGGGCAGCAGTCAATTCTGCAGTCATAATTCTGATACTCTTCAATGAGCTGCTGGGAGGGAGGAGGAGATCAGGAGGCTAAAGAAGAAAGGAAGAAAGAGAAGCATCCACTGAGTGGCCCGGGAGGGAGCTACCCAGACAGCAAATAAATGCAAACGAACTGAGCTGATTTTTGTTGTGATGACAGATGAGTTTCCTGCAGTGTCCCGAGAGCAGCTCAGCAGGGACAGGCGGAGGGGCAGAACCGGACCATTGTGCCGATCTAGGGAGTGCCACTGTATAACTGCTAGCTTGCCTGTCCTTAGAGAAAAACACCACCAGAGTTCAAGTTGGAGGGCTGGGGAGATGGCTCTCGCTCTTGCTAGTCTGATCTGTTTTTGTGTCATGTGTCATGTTATCGGAGTAGGATTATTTTAAGCTAAAAACAATTATACTCGAATCTCAGCTTTTAGTTCTCTTTTATTACTTTGGTTTGCCCTATAATCGTTATGGCTAGATTTTTTAAAGATGTGTTTAAAAAAACACCTACAGTTTCCTGACCCCCACCACCCTTAGCTTTTTTTTTTTTTTAATTTAGAAAATTAGAGGCGACATCTGACTGCTAATCTTTATTAGGGAGTGAAATTTCTGGCCCCTTGTAAACGTGTAGTTTCACAAAAAGGTGAGACACACCTGCGAGTCACACATCAGGCATTATCCAGCGCTGGCAGCCTGGATCGAGTTGTCTTTTCTCTTTCCTTTATGCCCTGGTTCCAGCATGGTCAGCGTGACCTTTGCCTTTTTTCCTCTGCCAACTCCTCTTTATCCTTCATGGCCCAGCGCAGTGGTCGGCATGTGTGGAAAGCCATCCTTGACCCTTCCGCTCTTAAACGCTCGCTCTTTGGATTTTCCACAGCACTCTCTTCTTACCTCTGTTATTGTCCTTATTTCACGTGACTGTTACACATTTAGGGAGCTGGACACAGGACCTCTGTGCTGTGTGCACATGCTGTGGCTTGTGACCCAAACAAGTCCCCGCTCCTGACCTCCAAATCTATTTTTGTTGTTCTGGGAGGTAACCCTTACCTTCCGCTCCACTTTGCTCTTGTAATAGGACTAAATGGGCCACCTTCGTTTCTACTGAAGCAGCATTTGATGAGACCAGTCAGCGATGACAAGCTGCCGTCATCCCCCACTGAGCCAATTCCACTTGGCGGGATTGCACTTGCCCACCTTGATAGGTGGCAGGACAATTACTGATCACCTTCTAGACCAGCTTCAAAGCTCCCTGTAACCTGGCAGGGAGTGAAATGCACAACCTTCCAACTCAGTGACATTTAAGGCAACCACTCATCGGTTCGGGCAGCAAAATAAATTGGTACTCAGCTGCTCCCAGTCTATTTTTCTGGTTAGAACTATAAATAAAAGGAATGATTGTGCCACTGCTTGTGTGACACCAATCTGCCCCCTCCATCAAGCAATCAAGTCCTCCTGCTCTCTCTGGCTTTGTTCTGGTGCCCCTGAGGAACAGAGTGTTAGGGATTATATTTGGAGGTTGCCTAGTGCTATGTGTCTACATTTGAGTCCTAAACACACAGATAAATGTAATAAACGAATAGGTGTACAGTTAAATTACACAGCCACCCCTACTGAATTTGTCATTCATTCATATGAAAAAGTTTTCTACTAAATATGGTAACTCCCCAATATTCTCATTTAGTCCTTTATTCATGGGACTAAGCTGCATCACTCAATGGTGACATTTAAATGACAGTTACTACAGTAACACGGAGTAATGACCTTGTGAAGTGTGGTGTATTGGTGTGCTTATCCAATAATTTATAGATCCCATAAATACCAGTTATGATGTATGAAGAGAACTCATAAGGCAAGAAATGTTTCTCCCACACAAAGATTGTGAAATATAACATTTTATAAAACATGTCCCAATACTTGCTCCCTGGTTTCCCCAAATTCCTTCTCTTCTAAGCCCTAAGTGTTGCGTTCCCCCCTAATACTCAAACATTAAAAAGGAAAAGAAAAAAAAACCTCTTTCCTCCTTCCCACTCCCCAAAGCACTGATGTCTTTGGTCTGTACAAACACGAAGAAGAAAAAAAAAAAAAGGGAAATCAGTCAACCCAAATGATCTTCACCCTCTTTCAAACTAAATCTGCTTTAATCAGTGAGCTAGCACATTCTGTCAAACTCCCGACTTTATAAAACAATACATTATTTCCTTCAGTTTGGGCAAAAGCTAAACCCGCGCAAGCCCCACACCGCGGCTAGCAGAGGCTGTGGCCAAGTTCATTTCCCGGCTCTGCTCCGCATTAATAAGGCCAATCAGGAATGCACCGGGCCCGGGCGGCCAATCGCTCTTCGCCAGGCTTTCGCCGGCTTCCCTGCGGTCGGATAAATCAAGTTACAGCTATTACACCAATGACCATAAATTAGGAGGCCTAGCGGTCCGTCCCTCCCAAGGACACCGCAGATTAAGATTATTCCGGCGTGCGGCGCCCCCCCCCCCGGGGGGAGGTCCCTGCCAAGGGGGGGTGCTGGGGGTCCGGGTGGGGGTGGGGAAGGCAGGGAAGGCGACGCCCCGGGTTATTCGTTGCCCGCGCTGGAGTCGCGCGGCCTCCCCAGTTCCACTTCGGGGGCTCCCAGCGGTCGGCTGGGCTGCTCCGAGCCGGCCTCGGGCCCCCAGGTGCGGGGCTTCTCCCAGCCGCGCTGCTCCCCGAGACTGTCTGCAGCCGAGGTCAGGCCGGGGGTTGCTGGGACGGAGGACTCATTTCGCAGCCCGGCTTTTGTTTATTTACACCGTTCCTGAGCAGCCTTTCACTCACGCTGCAGGTGTGGCAGCGAGGGGCTGCGGCCGCCTGGCGGGGCGGCGCGGGGAGCCCGGGTCTGCGGCGGGCGAGGGGCCGCGGGGTGGCCGCCGCACCGGGAAAGTTCCGGGCCGGGCGGCTGGATGCGCGCTCCCCTCCCCCTGCAAGGGGCGAAGCCCGGGCGCGCTCCCTTTGTCAGCGCAGACCGGGGCGCAGTGGAAAGGGCGTGCTCTGCCTCCCTCTCAACCCCCCAGGCGAGAGCCCGGCCGCCCCGCCCCGCCCCTCCCCCGCGACGCCCGCCGCTGGGCGCGACGCCCGCCTGCTCCTCCCTGCGGCGGGGACGGGCTCCGCGGGAACGGCCCCCGGGAGGCCGAGTTCCCGGCTGCTCTTTCCTGTGGCACCGCCTCAGCCCCGGCAGGCCCGCGTGTGTGCGTGTGAGCCTGCATGTCCTGAAAGTCCTCCTGCAGCCTCGGCACATCTGGGTCCCCCAACCATGCATATTCATGCCCGGCCGCAGTAAAGCCCAGGTCAGCTGCTTGGAGACCAGGAACCGCTTTTTTTTTTTTTTTTTGAAAGCGGACCAACCCCAAGAATTCAATAAAATGAAGACGGAGCTGCCTTTTTTCCCCACTCCTGTGCAAAGTCTCATAGCATTTGAGGCTTTTTTTTTTCTAAAAGGGACAAAGGAAACGGGGAGAAGTCTTGCTGCAGGAGGGGTTTGGAGAGGGTTTCTACAGTTCTTCCCGCTGCTGTAGAAATCGTGATTTGTTTTTTGTATCCTAGCTATTTCCTTTCCTAGTTTCCTCGAGTACCTACACCCAGTGAAATTTCTCTGTCGATGGGGCTTTTCTACTTCTCTTGTTTGAGTTTTCAGTTTTGTCCTGTGTAGGTTTTCTGGATAAAATACAGGACACCCATTTAAATTTCCATTTCAGATAAACAGCAGGTAATATTAATATTTTAGTACGAGTATATCCCAAATATTGTATAGGACATATTTATATTAGAAAATTCCGTTTATCTGAAATTCAAATCTATGTGTCCTGTATTTTTTTGTCTGCTAAATCTGCCAACATTAGTTAAGAGGTGTGTCCTTAATATCTTTACACAGTGGTTCTCACGTTAGAATCACCAGAACATTTAAAAACTACTGATGATTCGGCCCCTCCCTGGGGGATTCTGATTTAATTGATCTGCCGTCTGACCCAGTCCACAGGATTTTTTTTTTAAAGCTCCCAGGTGATTTAATGTGCAGCCAGGGTATAAAAGCACTGCAGAAAGGGACATGTATTAACTAATTAAACGCTCAGGACTATACTGCATTGTTGAATTTAAGCTTCCTTAAATTCTTTGGGTTTTGTTCTTTTGTTCTGCTAAAAACTGTCATCGTATCACTTCTTATTGCTGAGCCCACAGGCAAAGGTTAAAAAGATCATCAAAAAAATGCCCTGTTAGTATGTGAAATGGTCATCTTATTTCAGGTCAACTGAGCCCATAAAGAGAGATGTCAAGAGCTGTAATATTGATACTACTGCAGCAAATGACTCTCCACCCCGACACTTCAAGTTTTATAATAAATAGTGCAGCTGGGCACCCTGGTAAAAGATTTACCTTTTACCATTACTTTTATTGCAGGCCACTGCTCAAGAATGTAGGATCTGTCTTAAGCACACTTCTAGTTCAAGAGGGACTTGTTCAGTTCTTACTGACCCTGAATCTCTCTCCTCTTTAACTATTAGTTGTCATGTATGGAGAGCTAAAGCTTACCTGCTCCTCATTTTTCCGCAAAAATGTATGAAAATTTAGGTACTATGGTTAATAACCCCTGGGGTAACATCCCATTCATTCTGCTTGCCTGCCTGAGGGCCTTATGTTTGAGCCTGGCACTCAATTTCACCATGAAGATAAGCCTTGCCAACATACACCTTCATAGTGAGTGCTAAGCAGCTGCTGGCATAGAACTACGGCCAAGTATGAGTCAGAATAGAGTGAGAGGGAAATAAGATGCCTGTGACAAAAACACATTTTGTAGAAAATGGTGCTGGGGGGTCAGCAGATGACATTGATTTGTTAGTATGACTCGGTGCAAAGGTCAGGGGTGGGGATTGGATGTGAAAGGGTTTTGTTAAAAATGCCATCCAAATAAGGGTATAAACAATGGAGATTTTGTGTCTACTGCTTATTATCTAGTGAGGAGTTACAGAAAACTGGTGTGGTGGTTGGCAGTTGGGTAGAATACATACAAGCTTTTGATTTGTAATCTTGGCTTTGGTGCTGCTTGGCACTGTGTGTTTGGGCAACAACTTTATCTACCTGAATTTTTATTTTCTCATCTAGAGAAGTGCTTCCAGAATGGTAGAATATAAACTTCTGAAAATCCATTCCTCCATACAAGCACAGAGAATAATGGAAAAAATTGTCAGAACCATTTTTTTTTTCTTTTATAGATCTCTGGAAATTAACCAAAGGATTGTGACAATCTGAGGAATGTTTATTCAAGAAAAATGGCTGCATCTCAATAAGAATAGAGAGCTTTGTGGCATTTTAACTTGACCAGTTTCCTTGCCCCTTTTTCCAGATCTATGGTAGCCCTGGACACCAACAACCTCATAATCACGAGAGCACTAAAAACCAGCAGACTAGCAGCCATTGGAGGTGCAGAATAGGTTTGCAGCTCTCTCCCAAAAGGCCCATTCACAGAGAATTGTGACTATTTGACCTGTCTAGCTGCTCCTTGAAAAGGCTCCCTTCTCAGGGCTTGTCTTTACTTGACCTGCTCTGTGGGAACGGCTTCTATCTCAGGGTATTAATTGAAAACTATTAGAGACAATTGTTTAACATCTAGTTGTCTGAGGCAGCGATGCTAACTGAGGCTTACAAGAGGCTGAGCAAAAAATGGAAAAGGAAAAAGTAGTGAATGAGATGACCATAAAGGATTTTAAAAAGTACTGACATATGACTGGATATGTAGAAGTCCTTGAGCATATGCAGGGTAGTGCATGTTCCCAGAAAAGACCTGAGAAGGCCTCAATCTTCCATCTCTGGCTGGTGACCTGAAGGCTCTGCAAAAGCAGGATGTGAAGGCTAGACGAGAGTTGTAAATTTCTTACTAGAGCATCAAATGTGTGCTCCAAATTTGATGAACAACATTATACATTCAAGAAGCTCAACAAACTCCATGTAGGAGTCAAGGAGATTGTACCTAAATACATCACAGTCAACGTCTTGAAGGCAGCAAGGGGAAAGTGATTCATCACATACTAGTGATCCTCAAAAAGGTTAAAAACTAACTTTCGACCAGAAACCATCGAGGCCAGAGGTAATGGGATGACATATTTAAAGTGCTGAAAGAAGAAAAAAAAAAACCTGTCAACCAAGAATTCTATATTCAGCAAAACTCTTTTTCAAAAATGAAAAAGAATTTAAGGCACTCCCAGATAAACAACTTAGAGAATTTGTCCTTAGCAGACCTGTTTTACAAGAAATAGTAAAGGGAGCCTATTAGGCTAAAGAGAAAGGACACTAGACAGTAACTTGAATCCACATGAGGAAATAAAGAACACTAGGGTAAAGGTAAATATATAAGTAATATAGGCCGGGCGTGGTGGCTCACACCTGTAATCCTAGCACTCCGGGAGGCTAAGGCGGGCAGATTGCTTGAGGTCAGGAGTTCGAAACCAGCCTGAGCAAGAGCAAGACCCCATCTCTACTATAAATAGAAAGAAATTAATTGGCCAACTAATATATATAAGAAAAAAATTAGCCGGGCATGGTGGCGCATGCCTGTAGTCCCAGCTACTCGGTAGGCTGAGGCAGTAGGATTGCTTGAACCCAGGAGTTTGAGGTTGCTGTGAGCTAGGCCACGGCACTCACTCTAGCCTGGGCAATGAAGCAAGACTCTGTCTCAAAAAAAAAAAAAAAAAAAAGAAAAAGAAATATAAAAGGCAGTATAAACGTATTTTTGTTCATAATTATTCTTCTCCCATATAGTTTAAAAAGACAACTGCATAAAACAATACTTATTAAACTTTTGATGGCATATATTGTAGAGAGAGAGCATTTGTATGACAAATAGCACAAAGGAAGAGAAAAGGAATGGAATTATATATTAGATCAAAGTTTTTGCATATCATTGAACTTAAGTTTGTATTAATCCAAACTGGACAGTTTTAAGGTATTAATTATAATCTCCAGGACAACCACAAAGAAAATAACTCATACAATAAAGAAACAACACGGAATTAAAATGCTATAGTAGAAATTATTTTACACAGATGGAGGGATTAATGTAAGAGTAAAGGAGCAAAAAGACATAAGACACATAGAAAACAAATAGCAAAATAGCAGATGTAAGTCCTACCTTATCAGTAATTACATTAAATGTATATGGACTAAATGTTCCAATCAAAAGGCAGAGATTGGCATAATTAAAAAACATGATCCAACTATATTCCCTCTATAAGAACAATTTAAATACAAAAATACAGACTGAAAGTGAAAGAATGGGAAAAGATCCACCATGTGAGAAGTAACCAAATAAGAGGAGGCATGGCTATACAAATATGTGACAAAACAGACTTCAAGACAAAAATTGTTACTGAAGACAAAGGATATTTTATAATAATATAATAAAAGGTCTAATCCATCAGGAAAACATAACAACTATTAATGCACATGTTCCAAACAAACAGAGTCCTGGCCCTATAATACAGAAGCAAAAACATATAGAATTGAAGAGAGAAACAGCCAATTCAATAGTAATAAATAGTTGAAGACTTAATACCCCACTTTCAATAATGGATAGAACTAGGCAGAAGATCAACAAGAAAATAGAAGACTTGAACAACATGATAAACTAATTAGATCTAACAGACATCTAAAGGACATTCCACCCAACAACAGAATACACATTCTTCTCATGTGCACATGGAATATTTTCCAGGATAGCCACAAAACAAACCTTAACACTTAAAAGGGCTGAAATCACAGAGTATGTTCTCTAATCACAATAGAATAAAATTATTTCTTCATTTATAAAAGATAATATTTACTTGTAGATCTCAAGTACCCAGCATGGGGCATAATAAATAGTAAGAACAAATTACAAGTTTGTTTTTCTTTGCCTCACGGCTGGAGTGTAGCAAATGATGGGTTAACTCCCTTCTTGCAAATTAGAACAAAAAAAATTAACCATTTTGAATTGGTGGCAGATTATAAAAGTGATGATGTCTTAGTTTTGAGAAAATATAGTATCACAACCCTGATGCCTCCACCACCAATGTGGCTAAAAGCTGAATGTAGGACTGTCTTAGCAATAAAAACTGGCAAATTTATAAACTGTCCTATTTATAACTTACCAAAAACAAGACAAATGATTATGGATCTACCTGGTTTTTCCTTAGCAATAGGCCACTAGTGTTCATTAGTATTTTTAACTTTTTTCATTCATTTTGCACCAGAAAGGCAAGATCAGGCCACATTTCAATAAGTTAATTCTTCTAGTCAAGGTATAAAAAGCTCGACTTTATAATGTCTTAGGACAGATCCTAGTTCGGATGGTCTATGGCTGCTTTCATGCAACAATAGCTAATTTGAGTAGTTGTGACAAAGTCCAAATGGCCCATAAAGCCTAAAATATTTATAATTGGGACCTTTAAAGAAAAAGTTAGCTGAACCATAACCTAAGAACTAAATAATCCTTGGGTGGGCCTGGCAGATGATAGTCTAGGAAAGACATTGTAAAAACATGTGGTCATTCTTTCATTTGCAAGTTTGCATAACTTTCTTCAACATGCCCAATCTTGTTCATCTCTAAATCCTCCACTCCTCTCTCACTTTATTGCTTTGAAGCAATTCCAGGATGTACATTATCATATTTCATCTATAAATATTTGAGTGTCTTTGCATTGTATTTTAAGGCATGTAATACTAATGATAGCACTTATCTTTTTCATAAGTATGAGAACATCCAAGCTGTTAATTTTCCTTCAAATTCTACTGTGCAATTGGTAGATTGGTCGAACATTCTCTGACTTGTGTTTAAGGCTTCCAAGAATGGGAATTTTCATTTTTTCACCTACGACAAAGACAAAGGAGATTTCACAGTTCTCTAGAAACTTCTCCCAAACTTTCCTTCTCACTGACCAAACTCAATAGGGAGGGGATATCTAATTCAGAACTGCTAAGATCACTATTTTTTTTTTTTTTTTTGGTTCTACAGTTCTTTAGTGTAAATTAGAGATGTCTGGTTACTAAGCATTACCGTTCCAGTGGCAGTATTTTGTAGATAGGGATTTTTAAATGATGAGAATTAAAAAAGAATACATATATGCACTCACATACAATTTAAAAATTGTCTTGTTTTACCTAACACTCTTAAGCAACACAGTATTGGGGACCAAAAACCACTTGACTGTCCCAGGGGTCATAAGGATACATTGTAGGATAGTCTTACCATAAGCAAGGGGTTAAGGACCTTTGTTTTCCCCTTCTAGGCTCATAGCTCCCAAATGGTCATCATTTTCCTGGCTTACTAATGATCATTGCAAGCTGCATGAAGAAGCAAAAAACATACACGTGGAAACTCTTGCTGACATCCCAGCACAAATCAGCTAGTCTCTGCATTACTGCTATAAGCTGGTTCCCCCATCTCGGTCAGCATACCAGGTTCCATATGGAGAATTATTTCCTGAGTCACAAGCGTATTTTCTCAATACCATCTCTCTTAAAAAATTATAGTTTTTACCACTTTGCTCCAAATTCCCCAGGGCCAAGTTTTTTGTGCCTTATCACAGTTATCTATTAGTGTGTTATACATTATCCAAAACTTAGTGGTCTAAAATAAAAAACCATTTTACTTGTTCATTGTTCTGCAGGTCAGGAATCTGGGCAGGGCTAAGTGAGGATGGCTCTTCTCTGCTCTATCCTGTCTGCGGCCTCAGCTGGATTGTCCAGAACAGCTGAGAGCTGGCTGGGCTCCGTCTTCTCATGATTGCACCTGGAGTGACTCATTTGGGGCTTCACTGACGAAGGCCTCACTCCCAAATGTCTGGGCCCTCTGGTTCTCTCCCATGTGGCCTCTCGTCACTCACTAATCTGGTCTGACATTTACAGGGTGACTGGCTGCCCAGAGCGAAAGCAGGTGCTACCAGGCCTCTAGAGATCTAAGCTTGGAAGTCTCAGAGTGTCACTTCTGCGTTCTATTAATCTATTTCCCGGCTATACCAAACCCCGCCCCTTGACGGGAAAGGGAACATTTGCAAACAGACCCAGGAAGCATTGTTGGCAGCAGTGTTGGGAGAAAGATTACCACATCGGACAAGAGCTAATCAGGAGAGAATGCTAAAAGGCTCCTCCATCTTCCATAGAGAAGAAATGTCCCAGTCTTCAGGTATCTAATCTGGGGACTGACTCTTTCCATTAGTTTCTACTCCTGAGTGGGGGAAGAGGCAGCATCAGAAGCCTCAGGGTACACGGCAAGGTGAAAAGAGCTGGGGAAGTTTGCAATGAAATCATTCTAATATAACTGTCCTCTGTCCTTCCTGAGCTTCGGATAAGCTATAACCAAGTGTTAGCTATTTTTGTGAATACTGTGATCATTTTTAACACATTATTCATATTTTCTAGATATTTTTAACTTTCTGGATTCTAGAACAAAGCAGAGCCAGCATTCTTTGACGCCTTACCCCACCTATCAAGGCAACTTTTCTCTGTAAAACAGTATATTTTACTAACACGTTGTAAGTGCATACTTAAAATGCGTAAGTGATTAAGGCGAGTCTTGATTCTGTCTTCAGCAAGGAGATTAGGCACTAGCCCTCTCACTTAAGGATACCTCTTGGAAGTAATTCTTTTCTCTGAAGTCTTCATGTGTTTATGCACGCTATCCATGGTAGTTTCTCTAGACTCAGAGGCATAGCTGAAATGTATTATTAGCCTTTACTGTTTTTCCTGCGAAGGTGTATAGTGTTGGCCTCCATTTTGTTTTGATTTTTTTTTTGAGTCTGTGTTCATAGTTGATAACCTCACATTAAACCATGATACTCTTATACCATGCCATTACCTGATGTGAAGAAACATCACAGTGAATTCATAGAAAATACACACAAAAAAGTTTTGCTAAAGATGTCCTATATACATATATATATAATATTTTATTTTAAAATGTCATTGAGCATATACATTTCTTTAGCTTTTTCCAGGGGACATTGCACCTAAGTTTCAAAACACACAAAATAGATCCCCTTTACTAAACAGTTTTCATTTTTGGGTTACAAAAGTCAATGTTTCACAATCACAAAGCATAAAGGTACATGGTTCTGAAACCATGTCCAGGCAGATTTCTCTCATTCACTGTACGGAGGGTAGTTTTGGAAACCCAGACCACGATACATTCCTTACAGATGATCTCCAGAATGGGCCTCCCCGGGTCTCCAGAAGAAACATAGAAAATTGGGGGCAAAACAGGAGTAAAAGGGTAACCTCAGGACACCCCAAACAAACACAAAATACTCATGGGAGATCAGAAGAGTGGAGGACATGGGTTCTCCTTCTTCAAGTACATCACGATAAAAAACAACAGCACATTTACAACCTTATTTGGTCACTGTCTACCTGGTTGCTACATGAACGAAAGTTCACTTAAGACGCAGAGGAAAAATTAAAGCTATTTACACAGATAACGCTATGGATTTGAAAGAGCAGCACTCTCTGGACTGGCACTCAAATCTGATGAAAAGCCACGGTGCTCACAGAAGAGGCAAGCCAGGCTGCTTGTGTAGTGTCCTTTGATAAATCCCAGTGTACACACGTATGCCACATCTCCCAGACAAAACCAAAGTTTGCTTGGAGAAGTGGGCTGTGGGGTCTAGGCTGCGACATTTCTCTGCAATAGTACGTCCTCACAAATCTGAGTTCCTTATGTAAAACTCTGTCCTACCAGAGACCATTTCCCCATTTTCTTAGATTTGATAACTTTTAGGGTCAGCCTGGTTGTTCCTTGCATAGACAATGAAAGCTCACTGCTTTCTTCAAGTGTCCCAGAAGCACTAACTTACTGAAAATAGAATCTCATCAAAGCTTAACATATTCACTCTGAAAACAGCGGAGCTGCTGGGGCACTTAAGGAAAAGTTAGATCCTCAAACGAGTGAAAAGAAAACCACTGACCACTTGTGGCCTCACACATAAAGTTGATTGGCAGATGAGGAAGGAGTGGAGGAGGGGATATCAAGAGGAGAATCAGAATTGTAAAGATGTGGGAGATTTCTCCCAAGTCTCTAGTGCTCTGGATAAACTGAAAGCCCTGCCTCAAATGGCCAGATTCTGAGGCTAAATCTGGGTCCTGAGGTTCTCATCCTTGTCCTTCAATATCTACTTGTGGCTATAACTCTTCCCAAGAAGTAAATGAGTACTTAGAGAGAAGAATAAGAAGAGGGTGGCCACAGCTGACTTCACAAAGCCCCATGGAGGTAAGTTGCTAGTTATTAAAAAATTAAACACCCCAAATCAAACACCTTCAAAACTGAATACTATGGAAAATAACCGAAATTTTGACTTTTTAAGGCTTAGTCCTATTAGACAGTGGAATATACTTGGCCCAGCCAGATTTTCACCCTCTATTTCCCACCTCAATAGCAGCAGGTAGGTAGACACAACCACAGCAAACCACACCTTCCACCCCCTGACTGCTGGCACTGCCCTGATTTCAGTATTCCAAAAACAAAGCTTTGGTTGTTGCCTCGGAAAACACTGGAGTAGGGATGGACTGTGAGTTCATTCTCTTTAAGGAAAAGTTTCGCCAAATAGTGTGAAGAGCCAGCCCAACAAAGAGATTTAGAGCTGAAAAAGCCATTCATTAAATGAAGTGGTTACATACCCCCCAAGACAAGCATAAATACTTGACTAGGAAAATCAAAAGCTTCGTATTAAACAAGACTTCCTCTGAGGCTATTAGGGTAAGCAGATTTGGCTATAAGTCAGATACACAAGATTTCAGAACCATACACAAGTATGTTCTGCAGAATTTTGAAGTGTGTTGTCTCTTGACCTGTCCAGGAGTGCTCCAAGGGCCAAACCGTTGTGTAGACACACCCACTATTCTGGAATGGGGTGACTTGGGGCCTAGGTGAAAACTAAGGTCCAAAGTGAGAAAGCTCAATTCCCAGAGCACTATCAGTGCCGGGTAGATGTGCCGCGGCCATTAACAAATCATACTCCCCACTTTTGATTTATTTACCTCATTTGTAGTCTTCCTCCCATCCCCCAAACACAAGCATGGCTTTATCTTGCTACTAAGATCTTTCTACCCAAGGTGGCTTATGGAAAGAATTCCTGGATGCCTTTCTAACTAAAACCAGCAGGACTAAATTCTCAGGATTTTAGGAGATTTTGAATTAGGCGTTTCCAGAGTTTTTCCTGAGACATGCCTTGGCAGTAAGTGAACTGGTAAATTGAGTAGAAGGTTGTCATGATATCTACACCCAAATTCTTACTCTGGTAGCTGGAATAAAACTAGAGAAGCTCAAGGATGGACCCAGAAAAGTAAAGAAATGAAAAGCCATGGGAACACAGGAAAGATCCCAAAGGTGGCAGCTCAGGGTCTTCCATGGAAGACTTTCTCAAGTTTCCTATTTATACATGACTTTGAGAATCAGGGCAGGAGCAGAAAGTGGATCTCACTGCTGTAGGATGCCCAAAAGCTTCCCCATAGCATCCGGCTCTGCCAGGAAGTCAAACAGTTTACCATAAATTTCTCCCCAAAGAGATTTTGGGGATAGGCAGGTTCGAGGGTAGCTAAGATTTACTGAAAGAGGAGGAAACGCTGTCAGATGAAGATGACTTCTGACAAGGTAGTAGTCCAATTCTTGCCTGGCAGCATTTTGGCAAACACCTGGTGGGGTGAATTCCCACAGTACTTCACCTGCCAGACAGGGCACTGTTTCCACACCGTGGAAGGAATTCATTCCTGAGTAGGAAGGCTCCAGGCCTTTTTGAATAAAGTATCTACAGCTCTAGGAATGTAGTGATTTACTACCCTGGAGGAAAGGTTCCTCTCCTCTCCTCTGGGGAAGGAATTCAAAAGACAAACTTGAGAACTGAAATTAGCATTTTGGGAGATCATAGCAACAACCTCTTTATTGGGTCTAGAAGAGTGTTTTAATTACAAAAAGTTGTCAAAATGGTGACGACACCCCCGGTAGCTCTGCAGGAAGAAGACTAGGTAACTGGATGTTGTTCTACAAGGTCCCCTGGTGCAGAGCAGCAGTCTAGGCTGCCTCAGAGACAGAAGTGATTTTAAAGTCCACTTTGCCGTCCCTCCTGGCAGAGAGGTAGCAGGTCCATCTGGTGTCCACTGTCATTGCTGCTCCTGTGTGGAACACTCACAGAGGAGCGACAGTGAGAACAGGGGTCTCGGTTCATGGGTGGCTAGAACATGACTCTCTGGAGAAGGGACAGGGAGCACAGCATAAGAATGACCAGTCAACCCTATCCAAATTCGCTTTCGTCGAAGTGCCATCCCCAGTGGGCCCTGCACAAAGATAGACGGGGAGAGTAGAACTGCCCCTTGACAGGACTCTGATACTGACAGCTTGAACTGGGCTTGGGGACAGTCACCGCTCAGGAAACCTGAATCCCAAATCATCCTCAGATGTGGTATGGCGGATACAGATACAGTAAACTTCCCAAACTGCCCCATCAGACCTGCTTTGCACGTGTCCCCGCGACACAACAGGTGGGACAGAGCCACCCACTCCAGAAGGGAAGGTGCAGGCTCACACAGAGAAACCTCAGGCCGCACAAGGGAGATGCTGATGGTGAGAGAGAAACTGTTGGTCCAAAGAAACACCCATATATTTTCACGAAAACACACTGATTTGGTGAGAAAATGCAACTCGGGAACAAATGTTACACAACAAAGACGCTGTGTCATGCAGGGCGCTGTCTCGGCTGGCTGCCTCGGTTGTGTGGGCTGGAGGATATGGGGACAAGCCAGCCCGGCCTGGACTCTGACACAGAAATTCCTCAGCAAGGAGCTGGAAATTCCCAGTCCTGTTCTAGGGAAGGGAAAAAAAATATAAAGATTCAAGGAATGTCCAAAAAGAAAAAATCCCTGCCTTACCCCACCATTACCATGAAAGAACAGAGAGCAAGAGAGAAAGACAAAGAGAAGAGAAAGAGAGGGAGAGGGCAGGCAGCAATCCCTGAAATCAATCTCAGGCTTACTAGAAGGTGGGTGCTTACACTTTGGGGCATGTTCCCAACTTTCTAATGCAGCACTTTTTTAACCCATAGAGAAGTTGGCAGCTTGACAGGCGGGAGAGTCACCTGCCTGTTACACCTGAACACGGCTACCCAGCTACTCTAGATAAAATAAATATTAATATGGTGTATGTGCCCCAAATAGGCAATGGCCACCTGGGAGGCCTATAAAAGGAACTAACAGAAATATAACACTCAATAGCAGCCTTTGTGTTTTGCTCTTATAGAGTTGACCTGTTACTAAAGAAGACATGGAATCCTAATGGTCATCTTGAAGCACAGCCAGAGGCCTTTTGGCAGCAAACTCCCCACCTGGGCGGGGAAGAGTCTGCATCCCTTGGAACTCAGCCGGGGCACGTCCCAGTTCCACCTTGCCGAGAGGCACCCCAGATTTCCTTCCCCTCTGTCCTCCCAATGCCCTGGGCCATTTTCATGACAGTTTGTTTCCGTGTATTAAGGGAATGACATAAACAGAAATGTCGTCTCCTGAGCCAAGTCGGTCATTAGATATCCGCCATCCTCTGTCCTTCAGGACACCCCGGGCACGTATCACCAGGTCCTGAGCTGCCAGTGTGTACCTGTGCAGGGAGAGGCAGGAATGAGAGTCAGTAGAGCACCGGGCGAAAGTGGGGTCAGGGGAGGCGGGGAAGGAGGAGGCATCACTACAGTTGTATAAGCCAGTTTCAAATGTCCTGATAGTGGGAAAAAGCCTCGTCATCTTTTGCCAAAACGTGGGAACCTAATGTGAGATTTATTTTTAGATGGTAAGTTGGATGAGGCCCTAAATACATTAAATAACCTTCTAAATTACTGTACTGCTCAGTCCTCTTTTGATGTTTTTGATTACACTGAGGAGAGTTTCAGTTTGGTGCTACTGTATCTTAACAAAGACCCACTCAGGCACAGAGCTTTCTGTGGCAAACAGTAGCCAGCTTAAAAAAAAAACAAAAAAAAAAATGAACTTTTGTTTTCAGTATATTTATTTTTAGGGCTATATTTCTTTTGTGACAAAGAACAGTCATTTTCCATTGGTGGTAGGGATACATCAGATAAATCGTATTTTAAAATAAAATTTTTTAAAAATGTGAGTTGTTAAAAAATTTTTTTAAATTTTAGAATATTATGAGGGTACAAATGTTTTGATGACATGATTTGCTTTTGTGCAGTTTGAGTCAAAGTTATAAGTGTGCATCACCAAGGTAGCATACCCAAAAGAAAAATATTAATGATAGTATATGTTGTATACAAATATAGCAAGAATGTGCGGGTTTTTTGGTAAATGACTGATAAGCCTTGTGTGGCTGAGTTGTCCCACTCATCCTTATCTATCACGGCCACCCTCTCCTCTTGATCAAGATAAGTACAGCAAGGGATCCATTGACAGTTTGAAAATGAGATTGCTTATTGAGATTTAAACTGTAGACTTAAGGAAAAAGAATGACAGTATAAGCTGATAGAAACTATTACCATTTAGAGAAAGACTAGCTTGGGAGGTTGTTTGGTTGGGCCTGGGCCTGGGTTAGCCTTGAGGCATAAAAAATGAGACAAAACACTGGCAGACTATCCAAATACTGATCAGGGCAACTGAAGTCTTAGTTGACAGACTTTTAGAAACTTAGTCCCACTGACAGGGTCATATTTGGTGTAGGATGGATTACTCTTTTAGCCTATGCCATTAAACATATGATTCACCTTTATTCTGATTTCATGTTCACCAAATAACCTTCTGATGATGCTCTGCCCCTGTGCGGGCCTGCTGACGGGGAAAGGATGGGCTCAGTTACATTTCTTTGTATACATGTCAACTGGCATTTTGGTTTACAGATCAGTCTTGTGAGCTTGGTTAAGGTGAGCCCCGCTCTGATAATGAATCTCTTCTCTGTATCTTGATTAAATCAGTTTCTGAACCTGAAAAGCTAAGAGCTAGGCTGGTAAATCATGAAGATAATAAACGTCACTCTATAGTGCTCTCGGAAGCCAGCCTATGGGCCTTTTACAAGGTACCACTCTGCTATTGCTAGCGACTTGGAAGGTCTCAGCCTTGCCTTTAGAACTGTGAGTTAATGGAATTCAGAACCCCAGAAGCCTCTCTATTTCTTCTGGTAAAACCGCTTATGAATTTACAGGCTCTCATGTTAAAAGAGACTTGCATGGAGTCCCACTGTTCCATTATTTAAGAACACTTGCTCTAGCAAATGAGGTCAGGAATGTGACGATTGCAAGTTGTACAGTTGTTGAGAATCAACCCTACTTGTACAGGCCAGGTAGCAGAGACAGAAGTTAGCATGCACTACAGAGGAATGGATGTCATAGTCAATCCACAATAAATGCCTTTCTTCCTAGAGGATAGGTAGTAGGTGGGTAGGAAAGACACCACCTTCTTCTATTTGTATTGACAGAATTATCAATTTTGAGGCAAAAATCTCTAAATTACACTTGAGGGAAGATGCAACCACTTAGTTGTCTCCCATGGTTCTCCTCCTCCTAGATCAGGAAATAAACAGAAAGGCCTCCAAAGATGCCTTTGGCAGAAAAGCCAAGTAAATGTTTCAAAAATCCACATATTGAGGACCATATACTACATTCAGAAGAGCCTCTCAGATGCACACTCCAGGTTACTCTTAGTTTTATATTAAACTGTATATCTGAGATATAAACATGTAGGGAAAGGCCACCAGCACTATCAGAGTGACGTTTATTATTCTAGTGATTGACCAGGCTGTGGACCTTAGTTTTTCAGGTTCAGAAACCTAGCAGAGTTGATATATAGAGATGATTCATCTATTAGGGCTAAATACACCTTAGCCCAGCCCATGAGCAGACTAGACGAAGAAAATTAAGGCAGGCTATGAGAAAATACAGCTGACCATAAAAGATACGCAATCCTTTTGTGGCTCATAAGCATGAAGATTGGATTTTCATGCTCATATGTGAGATGTGCCTCCCTCAAACCTCGTTCTGATGCCAGCATATTACCTGTCACATGTGAAAAAAAAAAGGAGAAAAAAGAAAGATACTCTGAAAGATGTCAAAAAAACAGATACAAGAACTCAAGACACAGCTCTCTGTGGCTATTTTAGTCTAGAGGCAAACAGGCCTCAACAGGTCCTGCAGTCTTGGGGAAATGACCGAGAGATGGAAACAAGGTTAAACGATGCCTAACTGGCTTTGTTCAAGTCATGAAAGAGCATCGTCCACAGTTAAAGGCCAGAGACCACCCTGATGTTGCTATGGCTGAGTGACTTAAAAATGGTCAAAATTAGCTTTGGTATTTTAAAAAGCAAGCATTAGGTCACCTAGAAAAGATGGTTACCCAGGAAGCTCATGTCCCTGAGGGATCTAGATAATTAAGGTTTTATTCTTCAATATGGTTGTCACCTATTCCAAGATAATGTCCTTTGAGATTGCTTCACCATCCACTCCGTCTTCCCTTAGGTGCTAAAATTCCTGAGAGAGAAAACCCCTCCTGCTTCCTCAATTTCTTCCTTCCCACTTTCTTTCTTAGTCTCTTACCGGTAGTCCCAATACCCTACTAATCTGTCCTCTTAAAGCTTGATCCAAAGGCAGCTTTTCAATACTAATTATGCTCAGCCTTTTTCCAGCACAGATATTACTGATGATTTTTCTTATCCTTGAAATCTCTGTTCTTCTTGAATTCTTTCTTTTTTTGGCTTTCATGGCATAACACACTGCAAGTTCTCCTCCTGTCTGGGCTTCCATGACATAGACTGTGAGTTCTTATCTCCAATGCTCCTTCTCAATTTCCTTTGTGGGCCCAATTAAGACTTAGAAAGAACTCAATAAATATTAATTTATTTTCATTTCCAAGGTGGCACTTTCCCATCTATCACCCTTAGTTAATGGTATCCTAGTCTCTGAGGCAAGAAATCCTAGTTCCTGTCAACACCACTTTCTCATCCTGATACTATTCAATTATAAAATTCACAAAGCAGAGAGGACTTCTAAATTTTGCATTAAGCATATTTCACTAGTGGCACATGGCTAATTAAAATAAAATCTAATCTTAGTCATTAAAACTTGATATTTATTGTTAAAATGGACATATATGAACTTAACTTATTTTTGTTATCATATATACATACACACATAAATGAAACCTTCTTTTGTGTTTTCTATTTATTATGTCTTTCTCTCCTTCATTTTTGTTTCCTGTCAGGTTGATAGCTCTCTTTAACAACCCCCACACCCCACAACTGGTTTAGAAGTGTTATTTTATTTCTTTAACAATTATGCTTAAGTTTTATTTTTGTTTATTTTGTTTTTGTTCTAAGACAGGGTCTCGCTCTGTTGCCCAGGCTAGAGTGCAGTGGAGTCATCATAGCTCACAGCAACCTCAAACTCCTGGGCTCAAATGATCCTCTCGCCTCAGCCTCCCAAGTAGCTGGGACTATAGGCACGCACCACCATGCCTGGCTAATTTTTTCTACTTTTTTGTAGAGATGGGGTCTTGCTCTTGCTCAGGCTGGTCTGGAACTCCTCAGCTCAAGTAATCCTCCTGTCCCGGCTTCCCAAAGTGTTAGGGTTACAGGCGTGAGCCACCATGGGCCCAGCCTTTAAGTTTTTAATAGATAGGTGAATCAATATTTCTGTCCTCCTCCTAAAAATAAAAGGCTCTAAGAATGCCTTTTCTTCATCTTCCATGTTACTATGTAGTATTTTAGTTTCACTTTGTTTTTTTTTTTTTTTTTTGAGACAGAGTCTCACTTTATTGCCCAGGTTAGAGTGAATGCCGTGGCATCAGCCTAGCTCACAGCAACCTCAAACTCCTGGGCTCAAGCAATCCTGCTGCCTCAGCCTCCTGAGTAGCTGGGACTACAGGCATGTGCCACCATGCCCGGCTCATTTTTTTCTATATATATTAGTTGGCCAATTAATTTCTTTCTATTTATAGTAGAGATGGGGTCT
>VSMD01113774.1:0-55992 GCA_008750895.1 Mirza zaza
CAAAACAAAACAAAACAAAATCTTTCCCAGAGTGAACCAGTGTCCTATTTTTTTTTATCTGCCCTCAACTTAAGAACTCAGCTCTTGATACCCAAACTTACCTCTGCCAAATGCAGCATTTTTCTCCCTTCAGGTCTAGATATATGCTACCATCATGGAGCGCAGCCTAGTTGTTTTCCAATGCAAGCAGGTTTGTTCCTCCTTCCTTCTTTGTTAATGAAGGCTTGCTCCCTTCTCTGCTCCCCACCTTAAAGAAAGTTCTCATAAGAGGTTTGATATAAGCCTGTTGCAGGGTTTAGAGGGGTTGAAGCACTTGCTGTTAGTGGGCCTCTGGGGAATTTCAAATATCCATGGCTTGAGTGAAAAAATTAAGTACAGTATCTAAAAGACATGGTTGCCTCTGTTCAACGCCCAAGGACTGAATACATCTAAACCTTCTGGGTTCATAAAAGTCCCTTGCAAATGTTATATATTTATATTACATGTATATAATTTTATAATAACATATTATATAGTATGTGTGTATTATATGTTATATATACTATCTACATTATATAAATTATGAATGAGCCTACCCTCTGAGCCAGCAATCCTTCCAGAATTTATTTTGCACAGGCACAGCATAAGGGCTTAAAGATTTATGTATCAGGACATTCATCACAAAGTTACATTTAGCATTAAAACCAAATAGGAATCAACCAAAATGCCCACCCTCATGGGATGAGTTTAGCAAATTTTGCTATGAATTTACAATAACACACTATGTAGCCATGACAATGGACAATGATCTGAATCTGAAATAATCTGAAATGATTTGAAAACAGGATCTGGAGCTTTCGTTGATTAGATAGGTAATTAGAGAAAGAGGCCCACGGCAGTTTGTAGAATTCATGTATAATATGATCTTAAGTATATATAATTGTGTGTGAGCAAGAGTGAGAGAAAGAGAAAAAAAAACGTTTGGAAAATGCTGGCCACATATTAATAGTGTTTATCTCTGAATGGTGGGATTGAGCAGATTTTTACTTTGTTCGTGGTACTTATTAATTTCTTTTACAATTACCAAGAATTACTTTTACAATAAAAAATCTACTTTATTTTTGAAAATGACTTATGTTTTTGAGAGTATTTGGTGAGCATTTTGGAAGTGATTTTAAAGGCAGAAGGTGAGATTTTCTGAGGCCAAAACAGAGCAAAAGGTCGCACAAACCCTGGGGCTTTGCAAGACAGGCGTCTCCCCGGTTCCCAGGAGCCTGGGTGTCTGGACTGCTGGTTCCACCACTTGCCTTTCTTCAAAGTCCTACTTCACTTTAGGAGAATGTATTTTTCCTTTTCCATTGCTCCTTTGTGTTGACAGAGATTGTCTGAGTTGCATTTGCCCCTTGAAAAGAATAGGTTGATCACCTGTAAATCTGTTGCCATTTGATGTCAAACCAAAGCAGATCTAGGGAAAAGGCCAAGAGAGTCTATGAAGAAAAGTAGAGCTGTGGGTTAGGTTCTCTGCCAAAGCTGACTTGGACCCACATGTGGCTCTCTTTGAGTGACTGGCTAAGTGGTGTAAACATAGGCTCTGAGGTTGGACAAGCTGGAGTGTCTGGGCACCTTGGTAAATTGCCCAACATCAAATGTGACCAAGAAAAATATTCCTCAATGGTAGCCTTCCAGCCTTGCACTGTTTCGCTATGACCCTTTTTGTCTTTTTCAGAGATGGGGTCATGCTCTGATGCCCAGGATGTATGCAGTGGCATGATCATAGCTCACTGTAACCTTGACCTCCTGGGCTCAAGCGATCCTCCTGCCTCATCCTACCCAGGAGCTTGGACTATGGGAACGCACCACCACACCCAGCTAATTTTTTTTCTCACTTTTTTAGAAATGGGGTCTCACTATGTTGCCCAGGCTGCTCTCAAACTCTTGGCCTCAAGGGATCCTCCCACCTCCGCTTCTTAAGTGGCTGGGATTATAGTCATAATCCACTATGCCCAGCTACTATAACCCTTAAAACCAGACTTTTTGGTTCTAGTTAATTGCAAGTTTTTAGCTGCTGTCTTAAAAGACTAAGGAGAACGTACAAGATGAGGATGAACAAAATGCACAACAGGTTTCTGAGGGTTGCCTGCAACAGCAGAAGGGCCAAGGTATCTTACCTACCAGGAGTGCAAAGCCGATGTTAACCAGAGCTCTGCACATGCCTTTACCATGCACTTCTCTGGGCAGCTTTGGGCAAAGGTGTTGTCCTGGCGATGGTGCAATTGGACCCAGCCGGAAGGGAGTGAAGGACAACTGCACAAAATTACACCATCTATACTCACATGGGGACTTATGCTGCCCATTCTCTTAGCACCAAATTAGAAAGAAGAATATTGGCAAACCAAAATAGCCTTGCTAGATTGTTCTGAGGCTAGATTGTTCTGACATTGTTCTGAGGCACAGAAAATCCGACTTCTCTTCCTTTGATCACCTCAGGTGGAAGGAAAGCAAACACCAGTTCCTCTCTCTGCCCTTTTTGCAGGTGGACGTGACTGGGCTTCCTGGAAAAGTGGCAATTGCCTAATTTTCAGACAAATAGAATAAGAATAGAGAACATTTTTCGGTTCTTTAGCAATCACACAGAATACAGATGAGCATATTTTAAAAATGGGGCCTGGCGAGGTGGCTCATGCCTATAATCCTAGCACTCCGGGAGGCCGAGGCGGGTGTATAGCTCGAGGTCAGGAGTTTGAAACCAGCCTGAGCAAGAGCAAGACCCCCGTCTCTACTATAAATAGAAAGAAATTAATTGGCCAACTAATATATATAGAAAAAATTAGCCGGGCATGGTGGCACATGCCTGTAGTCCCAGCTACTTGGGAGGCTGAGGATTGCCTGAGCCCAGGAGATTGAGGTTGCTGTGAGCTAGGCTGATGCCACGGCACTCACTCTAGCCTGGGCAACAAAGCGAGACTCTGTCTCAAAAAAGAAAAACGGGAAAAACATTTAGTGTTTCTTTCTGATTACAAAAGACATGTAGGTTCTTGATAAATTCACTCCCATGCTGAAATAGAGAAACTGTATCGTGTGCAATCCCACCTCCCAGAGGTATGTTTCCTTCCACTTGTTGATTCTATGCATGTATCATTAGAACATATACTTTTATTTTTTATGTAGCTGGGAGCATACGGGCTATATTATTTCATTTCCTCTCTTTTTATTTGAGTATTCCAGGAGTGCACCAGGAAATAGAGTGCTCTGAGAAATCCTGGGTTCAGTTATAATAATAGTAGGAGCAATACGGTTAGTGGTAGCAGCATAGTCAATATTGATTGCAGGCTGGATTATGCAAAGGGTCTTCTCCAGGGAGCTGAAAATATTTCGCATTTCTTTCCGAGAAAAGACCTGGGGTAAAGAAAACTATGCAGCTGAGACCGTTCTAAGAGATGAGACGGCTTTCCTCTGGGAGTCACATAGTCAAGTCACGACTCGGAGCAGACCCGAGTCGCTCTGCAAAGGTGGGCACAGTCTCCTTGGGAAAGTGCCGTCCACTGGCAAGAGGCAGGCGACAGACAGTCAACGCAGGGCTCCTGCCTGGCTGTCGGGGAGGACGCCTCCCGCAAGCACGTGCACACACTCGCTCCATGGCAGGACCGGTCACCCCCAGTCGGGCAAGAGGGGACCGTGATCCCGACTTCCTCTCACTGCCCCCTCCCGCCGTGCGGTGGCGGCTGCCACTTGGAACCCCCCGGGCTTTCCTGCCGGCTGGTCGCCCCCTCTGCGCCCAGGCAGGCTGACAGTTGTCCTGCTGTCATCCGTGTCCTCTCCCAGAGAGAGCAGGGAGACCAATTGCTCCGCACAAAGGCCTGAAGTGCTCGTGTGAAAGGTCACCAAGTGCTGTCATCTGGGCGGGAAGGGGGCCAAGAGGGCAGCGCCCACTAAGAACAACAAAACTAGGGGCAGGATCTTAACCTCGGCCTGTGGTCTGGGGTGTCCAGGGGAGGGACAAAGAATCTCAAGTGGGGGCCGCAGGGACTTGGGAGCGAGGACGGCCCAAGGGATGAGAGGCGCCGGGCCTGTTCCTTAGGCAACCGGCAGCCCGTGGGCCTCCATAACTCTGCTGGGAGGCGGACAGGCCTCATTCATGCCCGCAGGCAGGTGGTGGGGTGGCCTGGCAGGAGCGGGGGAGTGGTGGGGAGTCCCAGGACAAGCCCCTGAGGACTCTCCAGGCTCTGCGGGGAGACTGGGGTGGGGGGATGGGAAGTCAGCAAGACCCCAAGAAACACAGTTTTATGAAACCTAGAACTGCCAGCCATACGATGTGGTATCAGATACCATTTAATGTCATATTAGAGCTTATAAATGTGGCTACCACCGCAAAAATTTAGGGAAAAAAAATGGAAGTTGGGAGTAAAACTGAACAAGAGATAAAGGGGCTGTTCGCTTGCCCTCAATTGTCTCTGTGAGTTGGGGGCAAGGACCACAGTCATCCATTTTTCATTAGGACACTTGAGAGGAGCCCAGAGGAGTGCTGTGACAGGACATTGTTTAGGAAGTGCTGAAGAATGAGCCCCAGCAGGCTTCCCTGCCGTTTTCAGGCCTGGCGTGCAGTTTAAAATATGGAACCGAAAATCAAACAGCAATTTTGAGGCCTTGGGCAATTCCTTTAAAGTCCCCATGCCTCAGTTTCCTCACCTGTAAAAATGAGTCATTTTGAAGATTCAATGTATCATTATACATAAGGAGCCTAGGACAGAGTCACATAAAACAAACTGTCAATAAATGCTAAGTAGCCTAATTTTCATCTTCTTCATCATCATCATCATCATCATCATCATCATCATCATGGCTGGTGGAATTATTGGTGAACGCAATTTCCTTTATTGTCTAACATGTCTTCAGTGATCATGTATTATAATTACAATGATAAAAGCAAAACTTTTTTCTAGAGAGAGAAACTAGTCCTAATGCTGCCTTCCAGAAGCCCAGTGAGGAGGCAGAGCGGAGGGATGAAGTCACAAAGGGAGGGACCAACTCTCCAACAGAAATGTGCCTCCTGTGTAATTAGAAAAAGATGAAGGTTAAGGTTAAGGACAGGTTTTTCTCTCCCTCCATCGTAGCACACACAGAACATTGTATTTGCACAGTGTACAGACCTGCCATCAAGGCGCCCAACTATCCCAGTTGCCTGGATGCGGGGCTTTGAGGGCTGAAACCTGGGCAGTCCCAGGCAAATCGGGACAAGTTGGTCACTCATCCTCAGGAAGCAAATCTTCCAGCACACCTGTGACCCCGGCTAGGTACACCAGCTTCCAAGCTCTGAAATTTTTGCTTTGGGGCCCAATATTTAAACCACATTTGCAAAGCTAAGCAAGAAGCATCCTCAGTGCTTCCGGAGAGAGTTTTAGGAGTCCTGGAGTTGGGAAGAAAAAGGAAGTGAAGGAGCAATTATTCATTCCTGGTCCCTTTTGTGGAAGAACAACAGCCTTGCCCTTGAGCAGTCTCCTTGGAGATCTAGGCAATCTACTGTCCTCTATGCTGTGGTTTCTAAAAGGCTCCTCTCACTAAAAGCACATATAGAGCCATCCCGGGGAAGCTGTGCTGAGCACCTAGAGCCAGGATGGCCCCCAAAAAAGTATCTCTCGAGCACATTGAAGACTAATGACGGCCCCAGGAAGGAGAACGGTAATGGAGAGGTAGGAGCAGCTTAGGAATTCAGACCGAAAATTTCTTGCACACCAGCTTTAAAGAAAAGTGACGCCACAGCAGCTCTGACTGTCTCGTGAGACAGCAGCAGCTATTTTTCCCAGTTGCAGTTGAATTTGCCCAAGGTCACACAGCTGGGAAGTGGGAGCTGGGGGTCCAGCCAGGTGCCACACTCCACATCTTTTTGCAAAGGAGGTGTGACCAGGGGCTGGAAGACAACCCCAAGGGCAGGGACAGGGAGCAGGAAGGTGCTCCCCAAGCTGGAGGAGAGGGGCCCATGGAAAGGCCTGTGTATCCATTTCCTGCAGTTGCCATAGGTAACGCAGCTTTAGCAGCTTAAACAACAAAAATGTATTCTCTCACAGTCCTGGCTCAAAGTCTGCAAGGCAGGGCCTTGCTCCCCACAAAGCCTCTAGGGAGGATCCTTTCTTGCCTCTTCCAGCTTCTGGAAGTGGCTCCAGGTGTCCCTTGGCCTGTGGCTGTGTCACTTCAACCTCTGCCTGCATCTTCACGGGAATGCGCCTCTTGTCCCAGTGTCTTTCTTCTGGGTGTCTCATAAGGTCACTCGTCACTGGATTTAGAGTCCAATCAGATAGTCCAGGACAATCTCATCTCAAGACCCCTGAATTGATTACAGCTGTAAACACCCTTTTTTCCAAATAAGGGCACATTCACGAGTCCCAGGGGGTAAGCCTCTTTTGGAGGCCACCATTCACCCCACTGCAGCCTGGGAACAAGGGAGTGTTAGAAAACCAGGATTGAAAGTTGTCTGGGCTTTTCCTGAGAAGTTCAACTACTCTGAGCACAAATCTGGCCTGGGTTCTGATTTACGATTATCTGCCCACCCTCAACTCTGCCAGCAACACTACCACGCCGTTTCGAGGTTCCTCACGTACTCTTCTTCCCTGCGATGCCTTCCCAGACCTTCCCCACTCCTGCCAACCACTGTCCCTTACCTTCTGCCACTCTCAGCAGGTGACCTCTCTACCACTTCACAGAGGAAACAGCAGCCATCACAGAGGAATGGAACATTTTCCCACCCCCACCCTGAACTCTTGCCTATATCCGCCTCTCCCTGGTACCTCCCACCACCCCGTTGCTGTAACAAAGGAATTTCTCCTCACCTCCCTGCAAATTAGCCCAGCTGTTTTTCTCCTGCTTTAGTGCATTCCCTCCCCATACTTGGAAGCTAGGATTCCTTCTCTTTCCACTCTGGTTCTTTCTAGGCAATCTCCCTGCTCGTGACTCTAATTGCCATCTATGTGACCACGATTCTCAAATGTCAGGCAACAGCTTCAGAGATCATGTATCCAACTACTGAGATCTACGCCTTTTGCTGAATGTTTTAAAAGCAATTTGTACTCAAAATATCCAAAACAAAGTTTGAGATCTTTCCCCCAACAAACCTGGGTGCTTTGCACCCTTCCCTATCTCTGTGGTTGGGGCTACCACGCAACCAGCCAGGGAAGTCACCTCCTCGGTCTTCTCACTCCCCTGGAATCACATTCAAGATGATGTTGCCATCGCAGAAAAGTTTCCTTAGCTTTCTTTTTGTTTTGAAGAGTAGAAATGATGCTATGTGTATCTTGAGGCTTAAGAAGTCCAGTCCAAAATATAGTATGAATTTTCAATGAAATGTTTTGCATTTCCATGATTAGGATTGTTTTAGGGCCATTATCCAAGGACCTACCTTGATTTAGACAGTGGCTGGGAACTCAAGGATTTATGACATTTCTTGGATCTTGATTTCACTGAAGGAGATAATTCATGGAAACCCCTTAAATCACAGTCACACTCAGAATGCCCGTGGTCCTTTCAGGGCATAACCAACTGACCATTACAATTTCTGCTTGTCAGACCACATGATGGTTACACAAGAAAAAAGGAATTTTTTGGGGGTAAGAAAATAACAAGGAGTTACATAAAATAGAATCCCTAAGAAAAAATAAATTAAGAAATTTGTGATTGGCTGGGCATGGTGGCTCACGCCTGTAATCCTAGCACTCTGGGAGGCCGAGGCAGGCGGATTGCTCGAGGTCAGGAGTTCGAAACCAGCCCGAGCAAGAGCAAGATCCTGTCTCTACTATAAATAGAAAGAAATTCATTGGCCAACTAATATATATATATGTGTGTGTGTGTGTGTGTGTATATATATATATATATATATATAAATTAGCAGGGAATGGTGGCACATGCCTGTAGTCCCAGCTACTCGGGAGGCTGAGGCAGGAGGATTGCTTGAACCCAGGAGTTTGAGGTTGTTGTGAGCTAGGCTGACGCCACGGCACTCACTCTAGCCTGGGCAACAAAGCGAGACTCTGTCTCAAAAAAAAAAAGAAAGAAAGAAAGAAAGAAAAGAAAATTGTGATTTAAATATATTTGAAAATTTAGGTATTTTCCTAGGTTTGGGTTTTTTTTTTTTTAATCTGTTTGAAAAGGTATCACCAGAGAAAGAGAAAGTAAAAGATATGATCAGGCCTGATTATAGGTAGATACAGAATAATGTATCTGTCAGCTTAATTCTAAATGGAATAATAGAATAAAATTTACACTTCTGATTTTGTGTCACATTTGTCACACGTAGCAAAGATAAATTAGTCAACATTAGTTTTCCAGACAATGCCAGGAGTGCAGTTCTGTGCTAGGTTGTCCTATGTCACGTCTATTGATCTCAAGTGGCTCTGGTCTGAAGACTTCGATTACTCTCTCGGCTGCAAAGGAAAAACCCTCTGTTCCAGCTTGGACCCAAGTGATGAGTTCCTCAGGTTGTTGATCAAAGAATTTCAAGGAAAAGAAAATTTGGGTGTTTTGTCAAGGTTTTGCCCAAGCATTGGGATCTCCCTTGGAAATTTTTCAGAATTATTTTATCTCTACCAAATCAGAAATAATCTACAACTCCATCAACTCAAGATTCTTTCTTTTTAAGAAAGGGAAGTGGTGTGGGGTAGGGAACTTGGGATCCTTATTTGCAAATTTCATTTTCACCCATTACTAGCTGTGTGACCTCGAGCAAGTTACTGAGTCTCTCTGAACTTTTGTTTCTGCATCTGTAAAATGGTAATAATTAGACCTTATCATAGGTGTATTATTAGGATTAAGTGCCATCATATGCAAAAGTACTTGGCATGTTACCAATATTCAAGAAATCTCAGTTTCCTTACTTCATTTCCCTTTGATTGTAGTATTTGAACTTAAATGATCATCCTTCTCATAAACATTTTAAATATACCATTGATAACTTGCTAAGAAATGCCCACAACAAAAGGAGTCATTAAAACTTCTGCTATTTAGATGAAATTTATTCATGTTCACAGCGTTTCACAACTGTAGCATGCCTCTTCCTTGAGGTCCCGTGGGTTTTCTCTAACCTCTGCTGGCTTCGTAGTTGAGTAAACAGAGGCACAAAGTGACATGGGAAGGGCTCACTATCATTAACAACACAACAGCCACCATGCAGCAGTGCCCTTCTCTGAGCCAGAGTTGTTTGCCCAAACACCTACGCACCAGCCCCTAAAGCTGAGCCAACAAAATCCAAGTGAACACGAGACTAAATCCGGTTTTTAAAGTGTTAAGAGTTGCCTATCTTTAACCGTTTGACCAGTATTTATTTTGGTCCTCCTATGACTCTAGAACTGCAGCAATGAATAAGAAAGGAGCCCACGTCTTAGCAAGGGGACAGATATTAAGAAACTAGTTATAGAATTAATTTTTATTGAATTTCTACGTGATAATGGCTAGGTGGAGAATGGCCTGGATAGTGAGCTGTTATAAGAGGGAGATTTAACATGGGCTGGGAGGTCTGGGGGTGCTGCCATGAGGAATGAATGTCTAACCCAAACGCTAAACAGTGAGTAGGTATCAACTAGATGAAGTGTGTGTGAGCCCCCCACCCATGGCGTAGCTGGAGCCCCATGGGGTTTGAGATGAAGCTGGGGAGGGAACTGAGGCCACACATTGCAGGGCTAGTTCAGCATGTGCCTCTCTAACCCAAGAGCTAGCGGGCCACAGTGGTGAAGCCAGATGCGAGGTGATGAATTTGAGTACACGGGTCATGGGGGACTAAAACTTGTCCCCCCACCCCACCCCCGCAATAAAGAACATTTTGGTTAGCCCAATTCTATTTTAGTAAATGGTTGTCCAGCTTAGATGAGTGACTAGTCAAAAAATTATTTCATTTTATTAATCTGTAAGTACGAGTTCGATGTTGAGTAGGCGACACCCTAAATGTCATGCCAGGCTGACTGAGCCGGAAGTTCTCCAGCTTTGCTGCACACTAGAATACCAGGAGATCTTCTAGAACCCAGATGCCCAGGCCTCACCCTAGATCAATAAATCAGACTCTTCAGGGAGTGGGCCCTGGCATCAGTATTTTTTTAATTCCATAGGTGATTCCAATGTGCACCCAAGTGTGAGAAGCTGTGAACAAAGAGACCCTTCTAGAAGAGTCTATCCTTCCCCCAAGTGGGAGGGAGGGAGGGAGGAAGGGGTAGCAGTGACAGTCCACACAAAGGGTTCAGGGCTTTCTTTTAGCCAAAGAAAGGAGTGGACGGTGACAGCGGAGCATGTCCAAATGCAATGTGCAGATGAAGGAGCATCCACAAAACAACACACGAGGGACCAATAAACCAACAGAACCATCGTGTCTCTCCCAGGCTCAGCGATTCTTCCTTCCTGGGGGGCACCAGCCCTGCAGCCCCAGGCTCAGCTCCATCTGCTAGGCAGGCCAGGCCAGGCCTCAGATTGTCACTCACATAGTCAGGCACCTCGACCCACCATGCATGTTGTCCCTGGTTCCAGCCTCTGCAGTGTCCTGCTGGGACATCTGGCTAAGTGGCGCCTCCCACTGCTCCCTGCAGCCTGCGCCCTCCCCGCCCTCCCCTCCCCACCCTTCCCTTGTTTGGGGCCGTAAGGTCAGAAGTGCTCAACAGTTCAACGTGGGGAGTCTCTCGGAGGAAGTGCTGGGGGCTTGTTAGGAAACCCCCCAGCCACTAATCACAGGCCAGGCAGTCCCAGGGCAGGGCCCGGGGCCGCCAGGGTGCAGGATGCCGGAGGGCTGTCGGGGTCCTTGTGTTCACTGCCATGTTTGTGTGCGTCACTCTGCCTCCATGGAATTGCCCAGCTATATCACAACCGCTCCTTGCGTGTATAAAACCCACACCCAAGCAGGTGTGTGGGAGAGGTTGGGTGTCGAGGTTTCTCTTTACATTGGAAAGGTGTGTTAAACCCCATCTCGATCGTTTTAAGCCTGCAGCTCAGGCCGTACGTTCACAAAAGGCAACGGAATAAGTCTGGAGTGTTGAATGCTGCGTCCCATATCTTGCCATCTCAGTGGCTCTAGGAGAAACACACAGCAGAGGGGTTAAACACTCGGGTTCAAGGTCCGGCCCTTGTGCGCGACCCTTTCCCATCCCGCTGTGCAGCGAGGGAGTTGGAGGGTCATCGTGGGGGACCTCTCAGTCCCTTTGGGCTCTAAGGGCCTCTGGTCCCTGCCCCTCCTCCCCCTCTGTGCAGCGCCAGCACGGAGAAAGGAGGATTCAGCCTTCTTCGTCCTGCTGCCATTTGTCACGGGAACCCTTTCCGGGGGCTGGCACCCTGACTTGGTTGGGAGGCCAAGGGGACTCAGCTCACGTCGGTAAAAGAGGGTCTGCAAGCCAAGTCTACACCTGCCTTGTGCTGTGTGGTTTGCTGAGCACCTCCCAAAGCGCTGCAATAAATAAAGTGACACTCAAGGCCGGAAGCAGTTTGAAGACTAACAGGGGAGATAATAGCAATTGCTACTGTGCACCAGGTGGGATTCTAAGTCCTCTAAAGTTAATAAATGAACTTACTCAAGCCTGATACCAGCCCATGAGGTGGGGACCATCATTAGCCTAGTTGTACAGATGGGTGCACTGAGGTATAGGGCGGTTAAATAATCTGCCGCAGAGCACACTGCAGTTCAGAAGCAGAAAGGAGACAGAAGCCCTGAAGCTTCACAGAGAGCAGCCTTGGGCTCTTGGCAGAGACGACACTTCCTGTCCTGGGGACAGAGGGAGACAAGTCAAGGCATGGGGGAGAGCAGGAAGCCCGGAGCAGAGGCCAGGAGTAGGGCCACAGGCAGGCACGGGGCCCAGCTGGCTGGCGTGCCCGATCCCAGGGGCATTGTGCCTACTTAAAGCTCTTGGCTTAGATTTTCCATCAGGCCCCAGAAGAACCATTTTTGGACGGCACAGAGATCTCTGGGGCATAGGCTCCACCGAGCAGCTGTAGTTTGCTAAACGTACCGACCAGACAAGCTTCACCCGTCAGATCAGAAAGAAAAATGTCCTGTGCACCCTGAATTATTTAGGGGGGAAAAAAAGATAGACATATATAAGATAGTCCCAGGTCACAGAGAACCCACATGAGACATGACCATTTTGTGTAGGTAATAAGGAACCCTTAAAAGGATAAGCCATCCTTGTCATGGGTTCTGGATTTTGATGGCTTTCACCTGCAACATCTGTATACTTAGCGCAGAGTAATTCTTTTGAGATGAACTATCTGGATAATTATAGGATAGAAGCTCCAGGTTGCATTTAATCACTGATGTTCCTGCTTTATGCGTGTTTTATGCATAATTCAACCAGTTGGTGGTAAAACTGCATTTTCCAAGACTCTCAGAGGACCCATTTTCTGTGGGATGTCCCAAGCTCAAAAGAGAAGCCAGAAGAAAAAGTCACCGTGGCCTGTAGCATTTGATGCCCATCTGCAAAGCATGCATGCCTACTGACACGATTGCATTCTGCACGGAGCTTTATTCATCTTCCAGGCTAAGTTTCTGCCAGCTTCCCTCACTTGTCTGTCTTTCCAACATTTCAAAACAGGCTACTCTTTGCCCAGCACATCCAGCCAAATTTGTATATATTTTTTCCGAATGGCAGAGCAAACAAAAGCTGCCTATTTGGTCTTCTGATAATTGAGCCACTTCGGAATCTTTCGTGGAAAAATATCTCCACACCAAAGAACACCAGCAATAGACAGCAAGCACAAATGCCTCTTAATCCACTGGTTCCTTGCATCTTAGAAGGGCAAAAGGATAGGACCCCTTAATGTCCCCACAGGAAAGCATTTGTGCTTTAGCTCCTCTGGCATTGGAGAACCCACTTCTCAACGTGTAACTTGGAGGCTTCCAACCTGCAGACATCAGCCTAGCTGCTTCCCTGCAAAATTCGGCAGGTGCAGGTTGACTTTGGTCAGTGTCTGCCAGTCCAGAATGAGGGACAATGTAATTCTAACTGTGGGATACTTTCTGTGTAACATAATGCTGTAGGATGACTTGCTACACACATACACACACACACATATTCAGGAGGGTGAGGATAATTGGGAATATGCCACACTCTCATGGCCTCCACACAAAATTGGTGCTGATCCAATTCTTCCCCAAATGCACTACGATGTCTCTGAATTCCCTTTGGCTGCCACTGAAAAGCCCCTGCTTTTCCCGGCTTTACAGGGTGGGGGTGGGGTGCAGAGCGCTGGGCGCTAAGCTCTCTCCTGGCTTCACATAAAGGAAGCAAAATCAAAACCCAAGGCTGAAAAAAAAAAAAAAAACCTAAATTTAATTGGCTAGGAAAAAGGATTCCTGGGGCCTATGCTTTTCCAGCTTCCAGAGAAGGATTTAGGCTGGGACACTTCCCCACCCTAAGGACAAAAAAAAAAAAAAGGGGGATTAAATTCGGGTTTGGTCTGGCTGGGACAAATTGCATGCAGAGTATACAGTTGCTTTGCATATTGCATGTGCTTTCATGGAGAGGGAAAAGGGAGGAATGGGGTGGGCAGGGATACTAAAGACGGGGGGAAAAAGACTAAAAACAACTTGCTGTTTTCATATGGTCGGGTAGAACTGTTTTGTCTCCGTAACTGTGCAGAATGTCAACGATGGGCACCGTGTCGTGACAAGATTTTTCTTTTTTTTTTTTAAAGTTAAGCTAAGCTCACCCTCAAGCTGCAGCCCCCCGAGGTACTGCGGCTTTAATTGTGTTCGGTATGATCTGCAGAACAATATGTCTTGATAAATCTGAATGGCAACTCCGCACACGGTTCGCCCTGGCACCGCTGCAAAGCCAGGCCTCGCTTTAGTGAACCCGTTCAGGAATGTGGGTTAATTCGCCGACCCTTTTTACCCCCACAGCTCTGTTTTTGTGAGGTTGGCAGAAACTGACACGTTTTCTTTTGCTTAATTAAGTTGTTCAGTAGAAGGCTGGTCAAACAGTTGCATCTACGTGGGGAGTCTGGAGATGCACAGAAAGCCGTGGGCGTTTCCAACATAAAAAGGGGGATTCTGTTATTGTTTGGGTGTAGACGGGTCATTTTTTCAAAGTTACTGCTGCCTGAGTGACCACAACCCCGCGCGCAGCCCTGAAAGGACATGAAAGCTGCTTAAATACAACTACCTTGGGTTTATTTTTTAAAAGAGAGAGTGCACGCAAGAAGGAAAGAGAATGAGCGAGAGAGACGAAGCAGTCTCACTTGTGTAGCATTTTATTTCTTTCAGGCCTTTCTTTTTTTTTTTTAAAGGCAAAAAGTGGGCTCATTTACATGAGAGATTCCCATGCATTGCAAATTACAGCTACTATGATAACACTCACTTTCCCATCAGTAAAACTTGTGCCCATGGAACATGCCTTGGCACTGGCCTTCTGGTCAGAGGAGAGAGATCTCGTCACCTTTATGCCAGGCTTTGGGGCTGGGAGAATTCATCTAAGAGGTCCTTGCCAATGAAATTCCCACTTTCGTTCCTTGCTGATGTTATGACAACCACAAACAATATCAGTCTCACGGATACTCAAAGGAACTAAGGACCTGGCTGGAGGCCTGCCCCCCCACTCCCCACACTCCCACCCCACTAAGGTCCCTTGGTCCCTTCTTGAATTTTCTTGTATTTCTAATTCAAATCACCTTTATCATTCATCTGCACATCCCCCCGGTTCTTTGTGGGTATTTGATCTGAGAGTTTTTCTTAGTGTACACACTGTATGATATAATTCAGAGGAGACATTTGGATGGGGGTGAGGACTGGGTTTTTGGGTCCTATTGCTAATAATGACCTTGGTCTACTGCATGACCACGAGCAAGCTCTTATCCATGCCTTTGTGCCTCAGTTTATCCATAACAGCAGATGCTCGATGCTGGGTACTTAGCAGGCACCTAATGCACATTTCTGTGGTTAACTCGCCCTCTTTCTTCCTCTGTAATAAATCAGTAATTGGAAAATCCACTGATTGCACAAGTACTTGGTACCATCATTGTACTGCTATTCAATACCGTGGTTTTCAGCAGTTATGAAGCCCAGGTGCCCATTCGTGAGGCACCAGGACTCAGGGGCTGCTCAGGGATGTTTGACACACTCGGTCTCAGCGGAGAGCCATCATGCCTGCTTGGAACCCATGCACTCAAATTTTCCACCAGGTCCCAAAACAGTAGCTTCTGGAAAGCCCAAAGGTAAGCTTTCTCCTTCTAGAGAGGGAAAAGTCTGGATGGCCAAACATTTCAAGAGTTTTCACCAATACTTTTCATTTTTCTTAATGTACAAGAAAGAGTGAGTGATTATTTGATTGACTTAAGTTGTATGAATGGCAAAATGATTCTTTAGGCCAAAAAATAATCCATTTTGCAGTAGGAATTACTTGGATTAGCCATCTACATTGACATCAGCTAAATTGTTCATGATGAGCAATACCCACTTACTCCCCAGATGTTGCCAGAGTTGGTTATAGATCTATGCCCGGGACACCGTGGTGTATATTCAGGTACCCACAGTTATGCAAGAGGATGACCAGAATGCAAGCCCCTTCCAATCTGTAAGTAGAGGGGGTCCGGGGATTTAGAAGTTCTGTTTTGCACAACCGTTCCCAAAATGACTTGTTCTTCTGGAGAACCAAAGCCCAGTTGCACAAAAAAATGAAAAACGCTTTCCCCAGTTCTAGCAGTCAGTGTTTAAGGACTGCGCGGGACATCTTTCCGCAGTGTCCCTGCCTTACTCCCCCCCCAGCACTGGCTCGAGGAAGGCCCCAGAATGCAGGTCTTATCCACCAGTCTCGGGGGCGTGATAGTCAGGTCACCCACTTTGCCTTCGAAAAGGCCAAACTCGACACTACACAAGTCTCACGCACGACTTTCCACTAACAGCTGACTGCTAGTCCCTGCGTCTCGTAAAGAGAGGGGTTGTGGGAAGCCAGCGAAGGCCGGAGCAGATGGGAACCGAGATGGCCGGGCAGCAAGTGGCTGCCGGAGTCACGCCACCTGGCCGTCTTCCCACAGTCTGGAGGGGGGCGTGTGGCTGGCGACTCCATTCCCGCTCGAGGTGGCAGGCCCTCTCCCCCTTTCCAATTCCCTGACAGCCCGGGCAGATTTTCCTTTGGCTTTTTAAAATCCAGGACACATTATTCCTCAAAGTCACCAAGTTCCAGCTGCTCAGGAGAGCCAGCCTCTCGCTCCGCGGCCCCACGGGCAACGCTACGTCTTAATACCCAGGGAAACAGAAGGCCTTCCTCCATGCGGGCAAGCCCACAAGGGTTCGGATGCTGCTGCCACTCGGGTCCTGGGGACAGAGGGGAGGATTCACAAGGGCTGGCCAGGAGCCATCCCACTATCCCTGGCACTTGCAGCTCCACATGGAGCTCCGCGGCTCTTCAGGACAAAGAGGAGTGTTTTTATCAGCCCAACGTTCTGCTGACAAATGCATAATAAACTGACAGAAAGCGACCAAGCAGCATTTCAAAACCCCCAGTTACAGGGGAGGCCAAGCCTGAGTGGGGCTGGTCACTTTCTGCAGGTGTTCGGCCAGTGTCCCTGCATTTGCATAGCATTTGCATATACTGTCAAACAGTTGGCTGACAGAAAGTCTGAGGAGGTCTGGACACAGCCCAAACCTGTCAGTGGCTTTCTCCTTGCCAGTCAAGGTTGGCTTTGGCTGCAATTAAGGCAGGAAACGAATACTTCTGACATTGCAATATACCCAGCCACAGCTGGGCGAAGTTAAATGGGAAAGTGTGCTTCATTTCAAAAGACAAGATGCGTGCTAGAAAAAGAAAAGACAAAAAAAAAAAAGGAAGGAAACAAACATAGTAGTAAATGCTCAGAAAGTGACACTCTAAACTCATTCTGCAAAAGGAAACAAATATTTTGCAGGGCTTCCAGGTTGCCGTGCCGTGCTGGTGGTGGTGTTGTTTGGGTAACTGGGCAGACTCCTGCCATGAGTTAGGCCAATTCAGCGTGTGAGAAGAGCCCTCCAGACACTGCACCTTTTATCTTCAGAGCATCAGGAATAATGTCGGGCAGAAGGGAGGAAGCAAATCCCAAAACCGCATTTCCGCAGCACACACGCTCTGCTGTAAGGCTCCACTGTGCTGTTCCGGGTTGTCAAATAGGTGGCCATGCCCTGGATGGGGTGAGAAAGTTGGAGGGGACCCGAGCACAAGCGTCTTGTTGTCCCCCCGACCCCCACCACCACCCAGGACAAGGGGTACAGATCATATTAGCATATGGATTGCTGTGGGAAAGAAACAAAAATCAGATCCTTCTCCATCGCTACTGTAAGAGTGAATGGCTCAAGAGCTGGGAGGAGGCGGGGAAGGAAGCCAGATAAATCGGTGGTGGTGGTTGTTTTTAAGATCACATGAGATTTATATTTTTGGAGGCCCACATCCTTCTGAGATGTTGTTTTACAGATTATTTAAGCGAGACCTAACAATTTATTAAATACTTCATCTCTACACAGTGGTAGGCACTAGAGTTTCATGAGCAGCGAACAATAGATTCTGTTTATTCGCTGACAATACAGACACTGTTTAGCTCCGGACTGCAAGTGGCTGAGCCATCTGGCTCATATCTCCACAGTAAAACATTGTCCGTGACACAAAAAATGACTACATCCCCAGGACAAACTAGTGTGACCTCTAAATAAAGCCTTCCTCTGAAGCTATGATATCATACTGCACAGGGGACACCAGCACAATTGAATCTGGTCACCAAAAGCCCAAGTGAGATAGGACTATGTAAATGGAATTTTATAGGAGACTTTTTGTCCTCCGTGGCAAACCATCCAGATCCGTCCACAGCACTGAAACATCTTTTTCATTCACCCTTGGGACAACAGTGCGGTTCTATTTGGGGGTTGGCAGTCCTCTTTCTCCCGCGCCCGGCCCAGGAAGCACACATCCATGTTCCAGAGGCAGCACCTGCAGCCTCTGCTTCCAACAACTTTTCACTGATGGAGGCCCCACCTGCACCAGGCTTTTCGCTGATATTTCCCAAACAAGCAGCCCTTTCTCCTCCCTGCCAGGGAGAAGGCCCAAGTTTGCCAGCTTCTTCACAAATAGCCGAACAAGTCCCTTGCAGCCTTAAGCCACCTGAATGCCTGCTTCACGAGGCAAACAAGTGCACACACACACACACACACACACTCACCCTGTCCAAGAAAGGGGCCATTTCAATGGAAGAAGTGTCATTCTCCGGAAGAGACCCAGTTCAGTCTCCACGACCAAGGCATTTGTGTGACTGGTTGGTGGGAAAATTTCATTGCAGAAATTGAGACTTGATGAAGAGCAGAGCCAAAAGCTGGCTTGGCTTAAGTATTCCACCTGTTCTAGCTCCTCCGTGTTTCATTTCTCAGAGACAGAAACCCTGACTCGCCCCTGTGCATAAACTATTTTGCACATAGAATGCCTTGTAAAATAAAATCTCTAAATGCTTTGTGAATGCGAGGAGGCACTGGGCCATTTTGCAGGCAGAGCCACCTGAAGCGATGACACGTTTGACACAGTGATAAGACTATCGTGCTAGAGACAGAGGAGGGTGAATTCCTCCATGCATGTTTGCCAGTTCTACCATTGCACACAAACTCTGAACTGCTCAGTGCCTAAACTCAGTTGTAAAAAGGGATATTTCCTTTCCTACAGGTACTATATTTGGAAGATAGGTGAGAAATTCTTAGCATCATGCTTGGCATATAATAAGGGTTTAATAAACAGTAACTCTGACAATAAAGATTACAGATAACGGTAACATTGCTTCTGTGACCCCTGGGATTTCGGTAGGAAAACAACTTCCAGGATACCAGTCACTCATTTAAATAAACATACACTCTCGGTAATAGTGACATTAATATTATCATTCATATTTAGCATAAACCCAAATTATTTGATAAAGTTGGATTAAAAACTGTACTATTAGTTGGCTTGTCCTCAATCTTATTTCTGAGATAGAACTTTCTCCATGCAGCATGAAACTGGCCAGAATTGTACGTTAAGTCATTCTTGTGACAGTCATATTTTTCAAACAAATGAGAAACTACAAGTACAATTGCCATATCTTAAGTGTAAAGTCATAGGTACTGGCTTGATATCTAAAATGACTTATTTATTTTACTTTTGTGTTAGCTCCAATCAATCCCAAGATTTTAATTGCTTGCAATTAATTTAAGAGCAATTCTTTACAATTCCTTACAACATGTTGATTTCTAGAAATGAAGCTGTTTGGCTGAAGTTATGAAAGCTGATTTTTCTTGGAGTCAGTTAGTTGAGAGGACACAATCTGGACCCAGCACCTGGGGAATAATTCTTTGTAAAAATACCATAGATGCCATATTTAACCAACTAAAAACTGAGTTCTGGGCCCTTTACCTCGCAAACTTTGTGACAGGTCTGTAAATCAACTTAGCAGGGCATGATGGCATGGCTTTGATTACCATCTGTATAACTCCTCCAGACTTTTGCAGTAGAAATGTAAAATGTTCCCAGAATATCAAAGCTAATAGAAATTTCCATATGAAAAAACTTCCAGACTTTGTATCTTTGCTAGAAGGCAAAATATTCAATACATACACACAAATCTCCACCTCTATTTTGTTAGGTTCTTTTGTTTAGTTTTTATTTTTAAAGCTCAAATGTGAAAGCTATGGTACAGGTGGCGTTATTTCTAGGAATCCTGGTTAATTTCAGTAGTAAAACTGCTTCCAGGGTAACAGGCAACCAGGCAAACAAACAGTGCCTAGGTATCCGAGGACTTAATAGAAGTCCAGTTAAGGACATATACAAAGGCAATTAAACTTAAAAATACACCTTTGGGATGGGAGGGCGGGGGCAAATCCTCTCATATACTGTTGATGGCAACGTGGGTTGGAACAGCCTTTCTGGAGAGTAACTTGGCAGTCTCTACCAATATGTAAAATGTTTACACCCTGTGACCCAGAAATCCCACTTCTGGGACTATATCCTCCTGAGCTAGTCTTTCCAAGTGTGCAAAAACATATGTACAAGGGGGAAGGTCATAATATTATTTGCAAAAGTGAAAAACTGGAGATAAGCTCAGTGTCCCTCAACAGGGGACTGTGTAAATAACTCACGGTGTATCCACTAAGAAGAATGCGGGGAGCGTGTGTATAGCGTGCTCTATGTCTACAACTGTGTATGCCTACTCATAAAATTACCTACGAGAATGCCGGCCAAGCCATCCAGAAGATGAAAAGAGCAGGCTTTTCATTTCTACAGCATTCCTTTTGGTGGTATTTACATTTTTAAAAACCAAAAACATATGACCCCTTTGTACTTTAAAAATAACACAAATAAAAAATACATTTCCCAGTAACTGATCATTGTCACGTTGTCAGGCTGCCCATGCTCCTAGGCACAGGGGACGTGAACTTTATAGGGGAGAAGGAAGGGAGGGTTGACCGGTAAAACTTCCCGGATGCCCACTGTGAGAAAGGGTCAATGCCAAAGGCTGAGGGAGTGACGGCCAAAGAGAAAAAATAATCCCTTTCCCTAAGGGACTTACGATGGCATAATAAATTTGTGGCTAAAAAATATAATATAATATAAATATATTTTTTATTTATAAATATAATATAAATATATATTAATATAATATAATATAAATATATAATATGAAGAACTGGATGGTTTGATTTACCCCATCTGTGGGATTTTAATGGTTTGTGGTTAGCCATTGCTGATTCTACAACAGCAAGACAGGCCATAATATACTGCCCAGGAGTTCGGACTTGGGTCAAACGTCAGCTCTGCCACTTGCTGGCTGTGAAACTTTGCTACTTGGTGACTCTGAACCCCAGTTTCCTTCTCTGTAAAATGGGGATAATCATATTATCTATAATAATTCACAGGGTCGATGTAAAGCACTTAACACAGAGCCTTGTTCACACCATAAATTTAGCTGTTGTTATTTTGTTGCAGTAATAATAATAATACTCAGAAAAATTGAGGACAGATACATGGATCCATCAGCGAAACTCATGAGATGGGTTTGGCAGGAAGTGAGAAGTGGCCCCCAGAAATTCTCCTCTGTTGAAGGAATGCGCAGTCATTACAGCAGAGAGGGGGGTATTGACGCATGCTTTATGCCTCGTGCAGAGTTAGTGCCCGGTGGATGGGGTCTCTGACCCCTCCCCAGCCTGGGACAGGGCTCTGGGGCTCCTGTTTTGCCTCCCCTTTCCTAATGGAAGGCGTCTGCTCCTCCTTGGCCTCTAAGCAGAGATGAATGACCCAAGTGGACAAGCTGTCTTTGGGCTCTGTCCTCTCGTGTGTCAAAAAAAGGTAGAAGTTCTTCTGTGCCTTGCATGTGGGGGCCCTTGTGACAGTCTGAGGCCACATTCCTTACTCCTGGCCACATTTCCATGGCTCTGAAAATTATCTCTGGATGGCATTTTGCCAGAGAATGAGCAGAAGGGGCCAGACTTGCCCTGTGAACAAACTGCTTCACCAGGGGAAACCTTGGCTGTATTTTCTGTGACTAAAGGGAAAAAGCAAAGGGATTTTTTTTATTATTATTCAAAATTACCCTGAAGCCATTCAAGGCAAATGACTTGACCAAGGGCAAAGGGCTAACTGCTGAGAGAGGCCAGGCCAAATAGAATCAGGGCCTCTGGACACTCGAGCAAGACTCAGTACCTTGAGGAATCTGCCTTCAAAGCATTAGCTCACTCCAGATGATGTCGGCCTTGGGCAGTGAAAACCAAGCCCAAGTATAGAAATTCCCAGAGGGCTCTCGCCTTCCCAAGGAGGAGCACTAGCACTCAGAGCCCTCTTTTCTCCTCCTTCTGAAACCTGAGCCCTCCAGAGAAACATCCTCAGCAGGTAAGCAAATGAATGTATAAGTGGGCCAATGAGCCAACCAATCGTATCCCATATCTAATGGGATAAGGCCAATGTGTTGGAGCCGGTCGTGGGCTCAGAAGTGTGCACAAGAGAATTAAGTTGGAATCCACATGTTTTGTGCTGCCCCACCCCCCATAGAAAAGGAGGACAGAGGACAGTGAGCAGTCTGTTGGCAAAGCAGGGAGAACAGAACAAACCTCATGCTGGGCCCCTGCACTTCTGAGAAGTTGCTTCTGCTGTGACAGTGGTCACAGGGCCAACAAGAGGTTGACAGTCCCTGGCCAAAACTCTAAAGGCGGTGAGATGTTTCTGCAAAAACACAGCAGAGGCCGGGCGCGGTGGCTCACGCCTGTAATCCCAGCACTCTAGGAGGCCAAGGCGGGCGGATTGCTCAAGGTCAGGAGTTCGAAACCAGCCTGAGCAAGAGCGAGACCCCGTCTCTACTAAAAATGGAAAGAAATTAATTGGCCAACAAAAAAATATATAGAAAAAACTTAGCCGGGCATGGTGGCGTACGCCTGTAGTCCCAGCTACTCGGGAGGCTGAGGCAGGAGGGTCGCTTGAGCCCAGGAGTTGGAGGTTGCTGTGAGTTAGGCTGATGCCACGGCACTCTATCTCAGGCAACAGAGTGAGACTCTGTCTCAAATAAATAAATCTAATGACCCATCCATAAATATAATAAAAAAAGAAAGAAAAAAACACAGCAGAAGGGCAGGGTACCTGCAATGCCCCTCCTTCCTCACAGTAGGCAGGGTCTCCTTCTTGAAGAGCTGCCTGTTTGGGGCAGTCTTTCTGCAAATAAAAACACCAGGGCAGGGGACACCAGTGCCTGGCCCCACGCACAACAGAGTCCTGCAGCCCCACCAGACCAGAGCACAGTCCACGTCCTCCCACTCAACTGGCCCCAAATATGAAAAAAGGGGTGGGGCAGGACCCGTCTTCCTGTTTTGGTGGCAGACAAGTGTCTGTGGTCAGGAGGCATGGAGACCCATGCTGCAGACTGCAAAGCCACTCAGCCATCTGGCCCAAGCTCCTACGACTTATGAGCCAGCTTTGCTCTGTTCCCCCAGAGCCAGCAGCCCGGACCACAGGGGGCTGCCATTACAGGGGAATGCTGAAACAGAGGTAAGCAAATTGTCATCTATTTTAACGATTCACTTCTAACACAGAAACTTAATAAAAATCCAGTTATATTATTCACAAAATAACTACAGGGCTTGCAACATTTTCTTTCATCGTGTACTTTGGTCTGGCCTGGCTTTGGGGCCCGGTGCAAGCTGTCTCTTTCTTCCGCAGTTGGCCATCCTTCTGGAGACCTGATGCACAGCTTTGTTCCGAGACAGCACCAAAGTCTACGTCTGAGGTCTGGGACAAGTGAGGCCCAGGCCATGCCTCTCCTGTCCCTCCCTGTATTGGATCTGATATTACTTCCACAAACTGGTAAGTTCAAGTTCCCCAGAATCTAGCTTTGGCATCAGGGAAGCAGGAACGACTCTGGCTTCTTATATTAAGCTGAACTTCATCCAAAATTGCCACCTTGTTGCACTTGAGGACATGACCCAAGTCTGAATGAGTCTTCGTTTTTGCCATAAGCATCCCCCCTCATGCACCTCACCCAGCCTCAGGGTCTGCCTGTCCTCTGATCCCTGGTTCAGTTCCAGAGAAGAACTGGAGGCTGAGCACTCGCCCCGGCCACAAGGATCCCCTCGAAGGCCCCCCCACCCCCGACACCCCACACCCACCCCATCTGGAAATTACCAAGTCCTTATGGACTTTGCTCTTTATTCATTCACAAAGAATGCAAGATTCCGTTTTTTTAAGAACTGAATAGAAATCCCCTCGTCGCCATATCAGGGCGGCTGTTCCACGCCAACTCAGTAATTGCCCTGTTTCTAGTGCCTTTTTTTTTTTCCCCTCCACCAAAAACCAACTTAAGCTGATTACCGCCATCTCAAACAACCTCACTGGGCTCTAGATATATCCATTTAATATGGCCAGGACAAGCAGCCAACTGCTGTTTTCAAAAGACGATCTGACAGATTCTATTCACTTTCAAAGTAGCTCTCCACGGCTGGAATAATTATCTTTCATTTCCCTCATTCTGACACCTTTCAATGATTTGTTGACATCTGAAGAGTTATGGGCAATCTTAGAAGAGGCAGCTGGACTTTCCACCCCCAAAGATACAAATACAAAGAAGGATTCCCATACAGCATCTGAAATAACTCTGTTCTTTGCAAATGGATATCCAAATCTGCATGTAAATAGGGACACTGTTATCTTTAAATATAATCTCAAAAAAAGAAAAAAAGAAGAAGAAGGAAGAAAAGAGGGGCGGTATTCATTTAACTTGTTCACTGCCAGCTCAAGAAAGTGCACCTTTCCCTCCAAACTAGGGTTTCCTCACTTGACCCATAAAAACACAAAAATGCAAATATCCTGAGTTTTCAAACATGTAATGTTTGGTGCAGTCCTCAGTTGAGGGGGAACAGCAGGAGAAACCCAAGTAAAATAGCAAGAGGCCTCCAGTGTTTCATCTGCTGCCAATGAGGTTTTAAGTGAGCATCACTGGAATCATGTCTATTAATAATTTGCACTTCTATGGCCCTTTCTTGAGCGGGTCTCTAAGTGCCCTCTCAGGAGCACAGGCCTCGCCTGCAAGGAAGGAGCCTCCTGCCCTGGGGCACAGTGCCCCCAGCTCCTGCCTGTAAAACCAGGGCTAAATGAGGCCTGGGGAAGTTCTGGTTCTTTTTTTTTAAAGATGTGTATTTATGTGCGTGTGCACGTATGTATAGAATCTCATCACAGGTATGATAAATATGCAATGCAATATCTTCAGATTCTTTTCTTTTTATGATTTTTCTATCTCCCTCCTGTGCGCGCGCACACACACACACACACTTTCAGGATTTTGGTCAACAACTGAGTGCCCAGTGCCTGGTAGATTTCAGCGACTGTGAGTACAAGAAAGGAGGGGATGCAGTCATAATTATTGAATTGTCTTCAGGGACAGTAAAGGTGAAGGCAAGAGTAAAGGGAAGTAGAAGGAGCAAGCTGCAGTCTGCAGCCTGATCTGATGACAGCAATCCCTTCTGTGGCAGCCTGGAGCCCTCCTAGCTGTCTGGGAGGAGGGAGAGCTGATGGGCAAGAGGGGGACAGACGGCAGTGGGGACGAGTTTCTGTGCAGAGAGTGCACAACGAAGTGGTGCTGCTCAGGTGGAGCCACTCGTTTGAGTTTTCCAGCTCTAATCAAGACGGAGGCTGTCCCCAAAGAGGGAAGCCTCCAAGGAACCAAGAACACGGACATCTGCTGGTCACTTCTTTCCCCCAATCTTCCAGCCACAGTCCCTCAATCAACAGCGCCCCTTACTGGCCAGTGGGATGTAAACCCAGAGGGTTCCGGGGCTTCTCGCATCACCCTTGGCAACCTGGAAATGAGCAAATCTGCTCCATTTCTAGTTATAGAATTTTGAACACACCGAGAATAGCAGCTCTTGCAAATCCCAGCTCGAGGTTCCTGGTGGCCCCTCTGTCTTCAACTCTGGTCTTGACAAAGTCAGGCTTCTCTGCAGGAGTTTTATCCTCAGGGGGCTGCTTCTCCCAAGAGACCAATAACTGCAAATACACTGTGTGTTCCTAGCAGATCCAAAGCACCTAGAAGCCTTCATCAGACCAAACATCACAGCGGGAGCGTCGTGTTTCCTGAGAACAGAATGGATTTGTACTCTAAGTGGCGGATGTCACAGGGCAGTCATTAAAAAGCAAAGAGGTGCGAGGTTTTTTCAAACACTTTCTGGACTTCTCCAAAGAAACCTCATTGATTAAAGCGTACAACCTTCACTAGCAATTGCGTTAGGTCAGCTGATCCCAGGAGTGAGGCCGTGGCTGGCAGAGGTGGCCCAGGGTACGGGCAGGGCTGGCCTGGGTTATTTTAGGTAAAGGGATTAGCGCAGAGGGAGAAAGAGAGGTGGAGGGAGTTTATTTTGGTTGAGGTGCTTTATTTTGCTTTCTGGCTTGTGAGGATTCATTTCCCCTGGGTAATTTAAAGTTTGTAAAGAACCTTGGAATTCCTTGGGGAGAAAGTGCCTTTGCAAATAAAATAAAGAGGTCACAACACTAGTGGTTGTAGAGAAGAATGGCCAACACTCTACGTTCAGATTCTTGGGTTTTAGCTAAGGTTTTTAGCAATTTAGGGAGGCTACTTCTCATATGCCCAGCTCTTGTTTGGGGGCTTGTTATGTATTTATGTGTTTAACATTTATTGTTAATTAATTCTGAATCCACATGTGTTGAATCAAAATAATTTTATAACACCCACCCCCTCTCCCTTGGAAGACAGGGGTTAGCCTGGCTGACTGCTCCGAGTCAGGCTTCCTAATCTCGCCCAATGCCATTGTCAATATTGTCACAGAATCAGCCATGACTTTCCATGCCTGCTTTGTCAAGTCTGATTTCCTCTGCCTTGCTCAAAAAGCCTTTTATGACTCTCTTTATAGTTCCCCACCCTCTATTCTTCCAGCTGCATCTCCACTTCTCCAAACAAATGTATAACACCAGTAGTGGGCCTAGTATCCCGGATGAAAAGGGAGCTGCACTTTCTAATCAGTCTTGCTATTGTCTGGCAAGACACTGCACCCCATAGAATATACGCACTGCCTTTACTTCAACTTTGGTATTTTCCAACACATACTCAGTCTGCAGGTAGGTAAAGATGTAGGAGTGGCTTTTCCAGGCAACTTGCTCCTGTTCCTCCAGTAGGTATGGACAGAACCTCGGTTCTAGACTCTTGAGCACCATACGGTCACCCACATAAGAAGAAGATAAAACCACACTCCCTGTTATTAAAACACACCCAGCACTTGGAAATAAAGCAGAGGAGGATTGTCCTTCAATACCAGTCTGGAGCACTCAGGATTGTCATGTTCTCTAGGGCTGCGGTCCCCAACCCCTGGGCAGCAGGAGGTGAGGGGTGGGCAAGCGAAGCTTCATCTGTATTTGCAGCCGCTCCCCATCACTCACATCACCGCCTAAGCTCCGCCTCCTGTCAGATCAGCAGCAGCATTAGATTCTCATAAGAGAAGGAACCCTACTATAAACTGTGCATGAGAGGGATCTAGGTTGCAACCTCCTTATGAGAATCTAATGTTTGATGATCTGAGGCGGAGCTGAGCAGCTGCAAATACAGATTATCATTGGCAGAGAGATTTAACTGCACAATAAATGTAATGCACTAGTATCATCCCTGAAACCATCTCCCTGGCCCCCATCCCTGGAAAAATTGTCTTCTATGGAACCAGTCCCTGGTGCCAAAAAGGTTGGGGACCCCTGCTCTAGGGGATGTACCTTGGTTCAATTCGTTATTTGGCCCAGATTCTGATGCTACATGTTAACATGTAGATTTTTACAAAACATTTCCCTTTTTTAAAACAATTTTAAAATTATAGAAAAGTTGCACAAAGACTACAAAGACTTTTTCTCCTAATTCGAGAGGCAAGTTGTTGGCACGATGTCCCATCACCCTAAAATACTTTACTGTGTACTTCCTACACACTACAGCCATCAAAATGGTTCAAAAACAACCATCAAAATGAGGAAATTAACATTGCTACACACTATCATCTAAACCTCAAATGCCATCCAGTTTCTCCAATTGTTCCAATAATGCCTTTTACAGCAAAAAGTCCAATCCAGGATGACTTATCACACTGAGTTTTCACATATCTTTAGTTCCCTCCAATCTGGGACAGTTTCTGTCTTTCATGACCTTGACACTTTTAATGAACTACAGGCCAATTATTTTGTACAATATTCATTAGTGCAGGTTTTTCAGATGATTCCTTGTCATTCAGTTCAGGTTATGCATCTTTGCCAGAAATATCATCTCAGAAGTGATCCTGGGCTCATAATGTATCTGTCCAAATGGCACATGATTTTAATTTACCCCAATACTGGTGACTTTCTTATAAATCCAATGGTGAAAGTGATGTTTTCCATGTGTCTCCACTGGAAAGTTACTTTTTTGTAATTTATAAGGATTTTGTGGAGAGGTCTTTGAGACTATACAAATACCCCATTCCTCATAAGACATTACTCGCTGTTTTTAATATCCATTGATTTTTCTTGGTTGGATTAATAATTACTGTGATGTTCCCAATTGATGATTTTCTAATTCCATCATTCCCCCTATATTTATTAGTTGCAATTCTACTTTAAGAAGCTTTTACTTTTTCCATTTGTGTATTCACCTGTTTATTTATTTCAGTAGGAACGCAAGGGTTCCTATTTTATATAACAGGTGATACTATTCTCCTACTATTATTTATTTTTATCCTCAAATTGTCCCAGATTTGGCTAGTAGGAACTCCTTCATACTGGCCTCTCTCTGGACGCATGCCCATCATTCTTCGAGATCTCCTTTACTTTCTGGCACAAGATGTTCTAGCTTCATCTCGTACTTTTACTGACTCCCCCAATGCTGATTCCCATCATTGGAGTCAGCCATTTCTCCAAGAGCTCAAGTTCCTTTCAGTGGGGACCTTAGAAACCAAGATCTGAGCACTGATGTGTGTTCTGCCACTGGGTGTCACTGCTCCCAGGCCCTCCCAGTGGACAGAGCTAGCATCTATTTATATGTGAGTTTACACTGAAACCTCCAACTCCACCCCAACACCAAAGGGCTTATTCTAGGTTTTCCCTTTCCACGTGTGTAACTCCCTTCTTCAACAGTGAGAAACCTGGTTCCCTTATTGGCCTTAACATATGGAGTCCATAAGGTCCAGAGACAGAGTTGAATGCACAGAATGTCATCAAAGACATCTTCGATCAGTAAAGTAATAGTCATAATATTATTTTCTATGCTTCCAGACTCTACAGACATCCTGTATTTGTTTCTATGACCTGTCTTCCTGTGTGTAGACAACTGCGACTGCTATACCTGTCTCAGCCTGCAGAGGCGCTCTGACACCCCGCCACCCGGTCACATCCTCCTAAGGCCTCTCCCAGAGAGTGTCACACTGCTAAGATCAACCTCTCGCTGGCATCACTCTGTTTCGTCCTTGGGTTAAAAGAGTGTCTGGATTCCCCTTCTTCACCATGCATTACACGACCAAACGTCTCTGCTGTTGTCAGGGCTTTAATAAAGGCTAGAATCCAGCCAGAAAGTTCTAGAAAAATGGGCTTTACTTGCCACACACCCGTCTCTCCTGTTTTCCTCTTAGTGCCTATTAGTTGGGTCACTGGGCTAATTGCCATCTGCACACCTTTGCACTTGGTGCTCCCTCTCCCAGAGCACACCCCCCACCTCCACCCCTCCCTTCCCACAAGGCCTGCACTGGGTCCCACGATCCCCCCTGGAGTCCTCGCTTGTTCCTTGCTCCTGTGCTCCGGACACGCCACCTGGACTTTGTTTATTTGCAATCACTTATTGTTCTCTGCATCAGAGTATTAGCACAGCCGGCTCTGTAACTACTTCACAAGCTCAGGAGGACAAGATGGCTTTGTAGCCCGTTAGCGTCCAGACAAAAGCTTGTCTCCTCCGTGCCCATTAGAAGGGCTACAATCTTAACCAGACCAAAACAAAAACCAGAAAATAACAGGTGCTGGTGAGGATATGGAGAAATTGGAACCCTTGTGGACTATTGGTAGGACTGTAAAATGGTATAGCCGATATGGAAAACAGTATGGTGGTTTCTCCAATGACAAATAGAATTAGCATGTCATGCAAACATTCCACTTTTAGGTATATACCCAAAAGAATTGAAAGCAGGGACTTGGGTCCACTGCCTCCAAACTTGGCTCATCGGAGTTATTTCTCTGGCAAAAGCGTCATCTCCAGAAGGCGCCTGTGTAGAAGTACATATGTTAACCTAGAGGGAGAAGCCATTAGCACCCTAATCCCCATTAGCAAGGCGTGTGTGGCTGGATTATCTGCTGTCACCTGGCAGGAAGCAGGGTCCCATAGAAAAGGACACCGGTGAGCATATTGTCCTGGGAGAGAGGGGTGGGAAAGGCCAGGAGCGTGGCATGTGGGCTGGGGGCAATGCCCAGATGGAGGCTGCCGTCGGCTCCCCAGGCAAGAGGAAAAGCCCAGGTCAAAGCTGTGCTTCTCTCTTGACCACCTGCTCCGGCGCCACCCACAGAGGGCACGTCACAGCCCGCTGTACGCTCGGTCTGCTTGATTCTTGCAACGGCTTCGTAAGGCAGGTATCGTTAGCTCCATTTTCCAGGCAGGAAGCTGAAACCCAAGGTGGCTAAGTGGCTTCTGTGGAGCACCAAGCATCTAGTGAGGACTCCAGTCCAGGTCTCCGGTTTCCCCAGTCAGCACTGGTAGCGCGACTGGCACCTGCAGACTCCCACAAAGAGCCAACAGGTAGCACCACCAGAAAGGTTGGCCGATGCCATTATTATAACTACAACTGTTACGCTGTGCCAGGCACTGTGGTAAGAAGTTCGCATATATGATGAGCTCGTTTAATCTTCATAGCAACAATACTACACGGGTATAATTATTACCTTCATTTTACAGATGAAGAAACAGAGGGGCACAGGTAGAATTAGTAACCTGCCCCCAACCACACAACCAGCAGGCTGTCAGCGAGTGCCTGGCAGTCTAGACGAGACACCACACAGAAAGTCATTTTCCTGGCAGTCCCACGCAGTTGCTCCGATGGTCAGCTGGAGGCCAGGCCCCCACGTCCCACTCCTCAATGTCACAGCTTTCAGGATGCGGCTGTATACCAGTACCCAAGGTCACCAAGACTAGGTCCCCAGCCTGCTCTGGGGTTTCTGGGTGGACTTCCCCCACCCAGATGGGGCCAATCCCATCATTGCATTGGTGTGGGGGGACATTGGGGTCTAACTGAACTGTAACTTTCTCCACTGCTGTTCGAGCAATCAGGAAATCACTTTTGTCTCCTGGAAAGTTTTATTAAAAGAGAATGTTATTTATTTTGCTGATGTTAGGAGCTTTAACCTGACCATTATTTTGTTTTGTACATTCCTCTGATTTTACCATTTATGTATTATTTATAATATATGCTTACACATTTTATTTACAGTATTTACATATAACAAATTATTATAATATTTTGGCAGTTTCTTTCTTTTTACCTTAAGAAACATCTGTTTATAACACCTAAATTATAGAGTAAACATTCTCTAAACTTACCATTATTTGTTACGTAAAGTTTTCTTCTACCTTTCCTCCACTCAGAAAATGATAAAATTTTGTGCATATAATATGTACGTGGGTTGTACATCGAAAAAAATTAATTTTTTAAATAACCAGTATATGAGAATTTTGCAAATCTTCAGACATCCAGGCATGTCTCATAATCTTGGTTTTACAAAACTGTAACTTCCTGGTGTCCTTTGGGGGATGCTTGGCCGTTACTTCCAGGGTTGGGGATTTGGTTAATTATAAGAAGTCTCAGACCAGCACCTTAGCCCATGGAATTGCTTTGGAATTTCTGGAACAGGACATTCAACTTCAATCTTCATTCTTTATGCCCAGAAACCATCCTGGCAGTGGGGCGAGGGGAAGAATCACCACCACTTATTATCAGGGCGTATGTGTGTGTGTGTGTGTGTGTGTGTATACCCATAAATGCAAATCTCACCTTCCGAAAGAAAAGAACTAGAAAGTTCGAGTGCATTCGATTAAAGCGTTGCTAGAAAGAAGATAGAAGTCAGCTGAGAATAAAGGATTGCATAGCCAGAATCCAGTGCTGGCTTAGTGAGGAGCAGGCAGCAGGACACTGTCGCAGGAGCCCAGCAGGTCTGAGCCCCCAGGGTGCAGCTGCCTGCACCCCGATCTGGCTGCATTCCCAAGTGGCGGGTGCAGGCATGAGGCTGTGTCGGTTCATTATGACCAAATGACACAAATGGCGCATCAAGAATGTGCTGGCCCACAAAAAATGCTCAAGAGCAAGGGTGCATAATTTTGTAAGTTAAGAATGCTACTGTCTTTTAGCTGGTGAGCTGTTTTTTTCAAATGGGCCGATGTCAAGAACAGGAGCCATTTCTGACACCGGGCTTGGAATCTGTGTTTGGCACACATTTATGGGCGCTGTGAGTCCGGCTGTGGTTTTTAGACACGGGTCTAAACAACACAAAAGCCTTCACTGAGCCTAATTTTATCTCCGTCTGCACCTCATTACTGTGTGGTAGCTTGTTTCGTGCAAACAATTGCTGGTTTCTAGCATAACAAGGAGGCCCGTGGTGTCTGTATCGAACATATTCCTCAGAGAATGAGAAATCTCCAACAGGGAAAGAGGAGATTCTTGTTAAGCCCTGGAAATAGGCTGAAATGTAAATGTGTGTTCCCTTCCACAACGTGCCTAATTGCCCATAAATGTCATTAAGTTGAGAAATGTTTTCCACCAAATTAACTTTGACTCATGATGTCTAATTAGCAGGAGAAGCTGGAAGATAACAAGTTATCAGTCACTGTTTAAGAAAACATGTTTAACGGGTGACTTTTGGCTAGCAGCAACGTTGAACCAGGTATTGCAACTGTCAAAACCATGCCTGAGCCCAGCAATTAAGCACAATGTCTTTTTTTTCGGTGCCAAGAATTTTATAACTCCCTCATGGATGTTTTTAAAAATTGTGGTGAGTGTGGGCTTCCTAGAAATCCATTGTGTACATGAATGATAGTCTTAGCATGGGAGAAAAGAAGATATCGGTGAGGAACTCAAACCTCTTTGGCAGAAAATTTAGGGTCAACACATTGCAGAGAATTAATTTGACTTTTAGTCTTTTTCAAAACTTAAGGTGCAAACTCTCCTTTGTAATGAAGAGCAGAGAACATTCACATAGTGCTTTTCCTGCTTGCAAAGCGCGTTGCCACACATTCCTGCAATCCTCTTAGGTAGTTGCTCTTCCTGTCTCTATTTTACTAACAGGTAAACCAAGGCCAGAGAGGCTGTTATTCGGCCAAACACATACAGCAGCCAGTGGCAGGGATGGGATTTGAAGCCAGCTCCTGTGACTCTACCATTGGAATGCTGGTTCCCCGCAGGCTCGCTAGCGACCCCCTCTGCAGCACCCATGCTGAAACCGGGCTCCCCGAACTCAGACGGGGAGAAATTAGGCCCTTATTCTCACTAACCTGCAACTGAAATTTTGCATTTGATTCCGAATGGAGAGCACAAATCACCGCAGTATTTGCAGTACCAGAGCCTTGTCACCAATCAAAACGGGCCCTTCTGGTGGGTCAGAGAGGTGGCGGGTCGGGCTTCCTCTGGCGCAAACTTACGTGGCCTGCTGTTGTGTGACGTCACACAGAGTTGTGTGACGTCACACAGAGTTGTGTGACTTCCCCCAGTGTCCAGCCAACACTCCAGGCCAGGGGTGGGACAAACCACAAGGCCACACTTCCTGCCCTCCCTCCAAGACAATGGGACCCCTCGTGTCCCAAGAGCCCAGGAAAGAAGATTAAAGTACTGAACACCAAAGCCGTTTGAGGGAGAGAGAAGTGGGTGGGAGGACATTCGTGGTTCCTCTCAGATCCGCCTCTGAGACCTCACAGGAAAGAATGGAAAGAACGCCCCCTTCAAGGCTGTTAACAGGAGAGGTTCATGGGCACTGTCACCCCGAGTCACCCACTCTGTGCGATAAGAGCCTCACTCGCGTGGGTCCCCTTGTCTCTGAGGTAGGTTCCAGGCCCCTCACTTCACAGACTAGAAAGCTGGGGTTCCCAGAGAGGCAGTGACTCACCCCAGATAACTCAGCTAACAAGTGTCCGAACCAGGCAATGGAGTGAGCTGTGTGTCACTAAGACCCTGCTCTTCACCTGGCTCAGTGGGACGGTCAGACTTAGTCCTTGGCACACGGTAGGTGCTCAGTGAACATTTGTTGAATGAATGAGTGAAATTTGGTCTCTTGAGGGCACAGCTTAAGAAGCATTGACAGAAAGTGCTCCACACCTCACATCTTATGAGGGGTGTTATCTAGATGCCAGAAGTGGGCCAAATGGGAAACCTTTTGCTGAAATTTGGGTGTTGAATAGATTCCAGGAAACCAAGAGCAAGAGCAGAGGCACCCACATTGAATTTATTTATGTTTATCTCTTTCCAAAATAGACTTTGAAATGACTGCCTGCTGCCATCAGAGAAGTATGTAAGAAGAGTGGGAGATGGAATGCACCAGAAGTTCAAGGGCAGGACATTTGCTTGGCAAGGGTCTGGGTTCTTTGTGGAGTTCTCAGCTCATTAGAGCAAGTGGAAGTGGGACCTGGGCAAAGGGAGAGATCAGGATAGGGACGTCAGAAAACACTGGAGAGAAAACATCCGGGAGACAGAAAACATTGGAGATGTTGGAAAAGAAGGGGAGAGGCAGTGAGTAAAGAGGGTGGGACCAGGGGTGGGGCCTGGCAGGTTGTCAGCTGAGACTCACTCCCTGCCAGTGCAGACAGGAGCAGTGCAGGCGGCAAGTCCCAGGAAAGGAGGTGGCCTCACTGTGGCGGACATTGCCCTACAGAGAAGCCCGTCTTCTCCCTGTCCCCAGGGGCAGCTGTCCTAAGTGATCACTTCAAAAGGGCCAAGCCCTCACCTGGAAATGTTGGAGGAAAGGAGGGACCAGGGAGGGCTAGGTTGCAAGGAAGGAGATTCGGATGGGGAGAAGCTGCAGGACTGCAAATGTTTGGGGCTGGGAGAGGGTTTCTCGGTTAGGCCAGCATTTCAGCTCTAGGTTCCATGAGCTCTGGAGGTTTCTGGAACTGGAGGTGGTGGTACAATGGGGCCAATTTGTACCAGCACCAAGCTTGCGCGTGTCTTCTGAACTCTGTGTTTAGCGCCATTCCGTTGGAGGCTCCGAATCAGCTACAATGGGGTATTTACACCACAGAAATCAGTTAATGCTAAAACTGAGGGCTCTTCCCATCCCCGCCTTGGGAGAGCCAGTTGTTAACCCTTCACCTCACACCACTGGCTGGAAGGAACTTTTAGCTTGGAAATCCTTGATTAGTGAGCTCCAGGCCAATCAAATTAGGGTCCAGAGGGCAAGAGAAGGGAGCTAACGTAGAAGCTAAGACCTAGACAGGAAGGCAGAGCTCAGGGCAGAGCGAGCATTTGGCTGGAAGTCCCCCTTGCCTCTGTCTGTCAGGAACCTGGCAGTGGTGGATGGTGGCCATGAGGAAGTGAGCAATTGAGGCCATCTCTGTGCGCCATATGCAATGGGTTCTTAAGCAGGTAACTTTTCTAGTCCTCAGAGTCCTATCTGCAAAATAAGAGCTATCCCTGTCTTATTGCTGGGCCAGGCAACTTTTTCAGTTCCCTTCTAATGTTAAGGTTTAGGATTCTAATGACATTCATTTGCACATGGAAAGTTAACTAGCAATATACAAGGAAATCCACAAGCCACACCACTGGTCCTATCCACAAATATGGATAACAAAAATGACTTGGATTTATTCGTTTGTCAAATTCAAATTAATTTTGAGACCTGCCGTGATGCACCATCTCTCTTCCTAAGCACTGCATGTGGTATTAAGAATATTTGCCAACACTTCCTCCCTCCCCAGTATCTCTGCCTCTCCGCTCCTCTGCCCCATGCCTCCGAAGGGTAGGTAAGAGCAGAACGAAACAGGCTAAGAATCAAGTCAAGTGCAGCAGATGCCACCAGTGTCCCATCAACACCCCCTACACCCCCAAAGAGTCCTTCATTCCAGACGCTTCTGTAATCAAGGGCTTTTTCTGGCCCTTTTTGAGGCCACGTCTGGCCTGCGAGCACAGCGAACCATGGAAGGGGTGCAGTGTGCCTGGCCTTGGAAGCAGCTTTGGCCAGGGCTGGGGAGTTGATAAGCCTGGCTTCCTGGCCCTTGGTCCTTCTTTGTCCCCCAGAGTCCCTCCGAGGGCTGAGCTCGTTTCCCACAGCAGTCACCGGTGTGATAACCCAATTTTTATTGGCTTCTTCCTCTTCCCCATTTCCCTTCCTCACTGCCCTGCCAATATTTCCTGGAATCACCTCCCAAATAAACTGTGTCAGAATCTTTGTCTCAGAGTGGGCTTCTGGAAGAATCCAAATGAAAACATCAGGATGCTAGACATGTTCTATGAAGCTTTAAGAAAACTGCTGACCTGTCTGAGGCTTGCTTTCTCCTCCATAAAGTGAGCTCCCATAAGACTTGCCCTTCCCTTTCCCACAGCAAGGAGAGGTGGTATGAAACAGGGGCTGCTTCAGGGCCTGAGAGAGGCCAAGCGTCCTCTGGATAGACTGCGTAGGTTGGTCTGGAAGACGGTGGTCGTTAGACGTCTCTGAGAAATGCGGACTTCATTCCCCTGTAGAGCTTCTGGGAGAGCAAAGACTTATTTGACCTAAAGTGCTTTGGGAGCTGGTCTTGCCCAAGAAAAAGAAAGAAAGAAAGGTAGGCAGGAAGGAGGAAGGAAGCAGGGAGGGAGAGAAGGAGGGAAGAAAGGAAGGAAAAAGAAAATGAAATATGTGTTACCTTCTAGTTTTACAGAGTCACTAGTGTTTCTGGACTGTCCCTAAAAGATTTCCAGAACAACTAAAGACATGATACTCAAGAAAAAGAATGGCACAACTTAAACTGGAGAATTAAACAGAGAAAGTCTTCAATTTTCCAAGTCACAGAGGCACAAATAGGCAAAGATAAAAATGACTGGGTGTATAGAAGTTGGCAAACTTCCCCCTTTATAAAGGAGAATCCTCTTTTTCAACGTTTGTTTTTATAACAACAACATTAGGGAAAGGACAAAAATGTCCAATTAAATACTCTTTGGATTAGAAAATGACAAAAGGAGAGAAATATGCGGTGGTCCCGGTGGGCTCTCGGTTTACCCCATTGTTACTGAGCTCTGCAGCCTGACACATACGGTACGTAGCGTTATCCAAACACTGTCACACGCATGTGGACAAAGGGACAGCCACATCCCCAATCCCTGCTCTGTGCCTTATTTTTGAGGCTTTAGACCTCTTTCTGCATGATTTTTGTGCTGTAAGAGAAGAATAAAGGGGTAGGGGGGAATGAGGAAAAAATGTAAATAACCAGTTTCAAACAGGCCTCTAACCCACACGCCAGGATATGGCTTGTAATTAAAGCCCTGCACACAGCGCAAAGCTGCGGCCTGGGAAGGCGCATGCGTCTCTGCTGCCCCGCCCTCCCTTGCACTGCAGCTAGTAAGAGACCCCGATCCGCCTCATCTTCTAGTAAAACCTAAGAGCTTACTCTGCAGGGCAACAGATCTTGCTCCTGTAAGTCTCAAAGCTCTCTGGCGAGTTGTTTGGGGTGGATGGATTGCACGGAATTCTCCCATGGGTGCCTCTCTGCTAACACTTCGTGTGCATTTTGTAAAGTTTTCTAATTTGTAAAAGCCCACCCTGAGCCAAACAAGTTTCAATCCCTTATAAACTCAGGTGACGAATCCACACAAAGCCCCCCCGGAAGATTTGCAATGGGAGTGGCCACTGGCCCTAAACTACAGAGCCCGACGTGACACCTGCAATGTCATTACAGTGTCGGATTTGGAATTCAAATTCCACTCAAGACAATGGTCCTTTATTAAGTTGCTGACATTCATTACCTTGCACATCTCATTGACTGCTTATGCTAGGAGAAATTCTAACTCTTCACCCAAACACACTAGAAAGGTGAACTGACCAAAGGGAACCACCCACGGAGACGAGATGCCATGCAAAACCGTGCGAGACACACGGAGCCTTCAGCTCCTGCTCTCTGCCTCCCTACCTTGTGCTGGCTACACCAGCTCGTCTTTCCGAGCCAGGAGACGGAAAGGGCCGTGTCTGCCGCTGAGCCTGGTACCTGTTGACCGGCCTCCCCCCTCTCCAGTTCAAATCCTCTGCCGCTGTCAGTGACACATGCTTCCTGGCTCATCTGGGTGGCCCAGCCTCATTAGGAAGGGATTTGGTGCCTGTTAGTTAATTGAGGCCCATTCCCGCCACCTGCCACTCGCTGGCCTCATCTGCACACTAACTGCTCCTAATTGTCATCATACGGCGGGATCCCCGCAACAACTTGAGAACAGACCCCGAGCAGGGCGTGCAGGCTCCGTGGTGGCCCAGGGAGCGGGGCTCGTGGAGCAACGGGCGGCACTGTGTACCAAGGGGCCAGATGTTTGGAGAGGAAAGGCACCTCGTGCACACGTCAGTGGGAGAAGTTTGCCATTGATCACACGCTCTGGTGCCACTTTATACATCGGGCGGACGAAGGGCTTCATCTGGACAGGGACAAACTCAATGGCAAACAAATGGCTCCAAGACCCGGGTTGCGCGTCATAGAGAAACGGTGCCACTTACCCACGCACAGCTGGAGTGTGCATTGGTTTAACTTCTCCTACGGGGAGACCAAGAAGTATCTAGTGTCAGAGCACTGGCCCATGCCCTGTTTCAAAGGACTTTGAGTAGGGAAAGGTGCAGAGGTGAGTGCCCAGAGCTGACTAGCCACTTGGGAACAGACAGGGAGGTGGGGGAGGAGCCCCCCAATGCCAGGGACCGAGAAAGTCAAACATAGCGACGGGTAAGTGAAAAGGGATGGAGGGAAACCTACAGAGTTGGAAGGGGCTTCGGTGTAGGTCTAGAACACATATCTACTGAGAAATGGGAACAAATCCTAAGACGTAGGCTGTGAGGACTATATACCAATAAAGAGAGAGAAAGTGAGGGCAAGAGGGAAGAGGAAGCGTCTATCGGTGTGGGAAATGACTGGGCTTAGGGGCTCAGGAGCGCACCTGTAGGGATTCAATCTGGACGTAATGGAAATCAGATGTCAGCAAGTAATATGATTCGTTTTGGGTTTCTTTTGTTTTTTGGTTTTTGTTTTGTTTTTAACTATAAGCCCAACCCCAGCACACTTCCCTGGGATTCTGCGGCCCGATGCTCTCGGGATGCCCCGTGACCAGGGTACTTGTCAGGTCTCTCCGCCCAGAACTGGGAGGTGTTTTTTTCCTGGAGATTGCTAATCCATGTCTATGTATTAGTCCTTTCCCCTGGGTGAGGGAAAGGAAAGGAAGTAAGAAAAATCTGGAAGGAATCCTACACGGTACGTGGCACCAAAGAAACAGAAACGGGTAAAAAAAAAAAATAAATGCTGAATACGAAAGGCCTTGAGTGTGGAATTCCAGGTTAGGGAGACACGTGGCCTTTGTCACCACAGACTCAGCCGATGGATAAAAATATTCCTCTGCTCCGGGTTGTAGCATTATCTCCTCCCTGCCCCACCTCCAGGCTTCTAGAAATAATCCAAAACAAACGGAAAGTAAAAACCTGAGCTGGCAGTGTGGTTGTTTTTTTTTTTTTTTAATAAATCAAGTTCTGAAATTAATTCAATCCTTTCTAACAGAGAGAGACAAAGAGAGGAGGGGAGAGCGGGAAGCGGGAAACTGAGGAAACCCCAAACTGGAAAAGGCAGGGTGTTGTGAATCGCTTCCGGAAGGGGTTTCAACACCGCTGGTGACCAGAGCCACCAGCTTCAGAAAAGCACCGTTTCCACCAAACTTCCCCGCAGACAACACCAGGGTGCAGGGCAGTGGTGTGGATTAAAGCCCAGACTGCCAAGAGGACAAAGTCACATTTTTCCAGAGCACGGCGCCTCTTACGCAAATGCCCCTGTGTTTTGGTTTCTGCCACAAATGAATCAGGCGATTTTTAAGAAACTCGATGCCACTGGATTCTTCCTAAGTTCTGATGGAGAGCACGGTACGCCTTCCCAGAGCCCGCGTGGGTCCCTTGAGCAAAGCCTGCGACCGTCCTTCCGCATCATTTGCCAAGCCCGGCACCTGTGCCTCGTTGAAACTTAATTCTGCCCACGCACGACGCAAAACCCAAAGAGCCCTTCTTTCCACATCCCGCCGCTTGCTGCTGGCTTCTGGCTCCCCCTCCTCAGCGTCCCTCCTGGATGTCACTCACGGCTCTCGCCCCGCTCGCTCGCTTCCTCCAGCCTGTGAACCCGAGGGGCCTAGTCTAGGCTGCTTCCCAGAGCTGGCAGATTTCAGAGGAAAAAAAACCGCAGGAGAAAGAAAGAATGGCAGTTTGACACTGCACTGTCACCGCTAAAACGGGCCCTGCGCGTGACCCAGGCTTGGACACCGAGGCCTCGTGCCCAATCACAGCTGAGGCTGCATCTGCCACGGTTCACGGACCCGCCGCTCCATGCTGGGGGACCAGATGCCTCTGTTTATGCTCCTCTCCTCCCGGCCTTCTGCCGCCGGCCGGCAGCAAGACAGAGCCCCTGGCCCGTCACTGGGCTTCATCTGTCTCCGCCGCCTTGTCTTTCAGTGGCTTCTTGCCCCCACCCCCTCCCTGTCCCCACTCCCTGCCCCACATGGCCAGAAGGGGTATTTCTCCTTTTAAAGTCAGACGCAGTAGAACAAAGTGGAATAAAAGGCCAACAAGGACTTTGATTCCTGCCATGCAAGGGACGACACAGAGTGCTCACGGGTCAGGCCCACGGTCACCCCACTCCGTTTCCACACCGACTTCCTGTTTGAAATGTCACCATGGTTGTTCGGTATATCGACATCACAGGACCAAGTTTAAATGCCAGCACTTAACCGTTTTAGTAAAACTGACCTGTTTTGCTGGAAGTTGGAGGCCGGGAGAAAGGGGGGTTAGCAGTCCACAGCCGTTGTCACTTAAATGCCAGCAAAACAGGTTTTGAGTTTGTCTTTCAAGTAAGTCATCCTCAGCCACGGTGGCCACCTTCCTTTCTCTCGGTGACCCCAAGGCCCGGGACTTGCATGGAAGTGATGTCTGGACATCCCCGCCGGAGCACACAGAAGGAAGTTTATTTGTCCCAAACAAATGCTTGTCCGGGGTACACGATGGACCCAGTGCTGACGGCTGCCCCACTCACAACCCTCCCCTGCAGCCCCAGGGAGCCGGGCCCCGAGCAAACCCAGCAACCGGCTCCCAAAACACCACACCTTTGGCCAGAGAGGGAGGCAAGGTGAGTTTTCACTGACACGCTGTCTCTGGTTTCCAAATGTGATGGCCGTCCCTCACGTGTTGATGGCTGTCCTTGCTGAGGACTCAGGTCCTCATCACGGGTCCTGGAACGCTTGCTCTCAAGGGAAGTAATTGCTGCTGGAAGTGCTTGGGAATCGCTCCCTTTCTCACCTTTCCCCACCCCGCACACCCCTTCCACCACCCCTACCCCCTGTTATTGGACACTTCCCTCTCCAAAATTGAGCTTCAGAATGAGTTTTTGCCTAGAAAGTATATTACCTGCGTGGCAGGTTCTCTGGGCACTGAGTCCAGCCCATCACAGGTTATACTAAATTTTTCTGGGCTGGCCTAGAGCTCTAGTAAATATATTGGGCTGGGTCTCAGGGATATGAATTGGGGTAAATGAATTAGATTCCCTGCCCTCGAGAAGTTCACAGGAATACCAGGGAGATTGGCGCCAACTGATTCATCAAAATGCAATGTGGTGAGTGGTACATGTTGCAGATACTGTGGAAATGTTGGGAAAAGGGCAAATAAATTCTGCCAGGGGTCAGGGGGGACGGTTTGTCTGAGGCTGTGACATTTGAGCAGAATCTTGAAGAGTTCAAAGAAAAACAAGAGGTGAACGGATGAAACGGGACATTCAGAAAGAGAGGACACTGTCATTCTTTCCACTGCCAAGTGCAGATCACAGCCAGATGCAGTCCTAGGTGCTGGAGACTCACATTGAACAGGACTCAGTCCCTGTCCCCATGTCCTTTCTGGCGTTTGCAGGAGACATGTGTGTAATGGTATTTGATTAAGAAATATACACTGTGAGTGGCATGTGGCCATTTAGCAAATGCAGTTTTGAAAAGCAGCTCATTTGTAACTTGGCAGCTACCTACATACCCATGTCAAGTACAGACACATACTTTGCCACAGTTCGTCCTTCAAGATTCCCCAGGAAACAAAATATCCAAAGAGAAAACTGTATTGATGATCCCAATATTCAAATTGAATATTTATTAGGCACGGAGTATATGCAAAGTGTCTACTCAGTGCTCTTTGTGGATTAAAGAGGTATATGGGTTGGTAGGTTTGAGTTTACACAAATCAATGTAATATTAGAGTATGATAATAGAATTATCTTTATTATATTTGTCTAATTATATCTAACTATATTAACTTTCTATTAAGTTGTTTTGCAAACAAGACCCTATCGACAATAAGGGCAATTTTAGATACTCTACGCAAGTATTATTTTCAAGCCCCGGATGTTCCTTCAGACCTGAGGAGTCTCTTGACGACTAAGCTGGGACACACTCGTGGTTACCTGGAGGCAGGTCAACCTGCACCAGCCGCCAAGCCTGCTTCTTCCGAGCAAGACAAGGATCAGGGCACGTCTTTTCACCTGAAAAGGATTAAACTAAAAGGCAGAGTTGAGTTAAGAGCAAGGGTGAGATAATTTACATGATGTATAAATGATCAGAAATCGCTCATGGTCATGAACATTTACTTTGAGTTAATAAAAACATATACACATATCTGGTGTCTATCTAAGAATCTAAGGATGTGGTTAATACATCTCCTGGTAGGTGATTATTTAAGAAAACAGTTCCACTGGTATTGCGGTGGGGAGGGGGCTCCCTAGTACCTGGAAGGCACTAAAGCTCCACAAGACACCACTCCATGCCCAGGGCCTGGCAAAGAGAATGTGCTCATGAATGTTTGTTGAATGAATGAATGAATGAAATTCTAGCTGCTCTGATGACTACAGAGATAAATAAGGCATGATTCCTGACATCTACTGCTTTGGAGGGAAAAGATATGGAATAAAGAATGGTTGAATAAACTTGAACTGCTTAATCTACCAAGAAAGACCTTACATCATTGCAGGGCCTATTTTTCTCACACAGACACAGTATAAGAAAGAAAAGGATGGGGTAGGAATTAAGGGATAAAGGAAAGAAGGAAGGGAAGTCTGCTAAGGACCCTGTTGACTCCAAGCCTTCCTAGATTTCCAGTGTATTCTTCTGAGATGTCACTTTTCAAATTTAATTTTAACCTAAAATGTTTTACCAAAAAATAGCAAAGGTATTTTGCCAAGATATGACTTCCATAGTTCCAAAGGCTTTCTGGCTGTGAAATGACACGTGTGGAGCCCCACCGCCCAGAAGCCCTAACACACACGTCCCCGTTTGAAAAGAATTTAGCGTCTCATGTGCACGGCTCCCTGCACATGTGTTAACTTAAACTGACTCCAAACGTTGACTAATTAATCCCCACAACAACATGGGGAAGCCTGGAAAGCTCTGGGCAGTGCCCACCCCTGGGCAGCACCACCGTTTTATTTTTAAGAATCTTGTTCTTTCTAGGCTTCCTCTGATCAGCACATTCCCCCACCGACTCCCTCAAAAGAACAAGACAAATAATGACAACCACAAGGGAACGTGGCAGAGGTGGTGGCTGCTCCTTCTCCTCATCCTCCTCCTCCCTCCTCCTCCCACTTCTCCTCCCCTCTCTTTTCTCTCCTCCCCCTCCTCCTCCCTCCTTTTTCTCCTCCCCCTCCTCTCCTTCCTTCCCCTCCTCCTCTTCCTCTTTTTTCTCCTCCCCCTCTTCTCCTTCCTTCCTTCCTCTCCTCCCTCCTCTCCTTCCTTTCCCTCCTCCCTCCTTCTCCCACTTTTCCTCCCCTCTCCTCTTCCTCTTCCCCCTCCTCCTCCCTCCTTCTTTTTCTCCTCCCCCCTCCTCTCCTTCCTTCCCCTCCTCCTCTTCTTCCTTCCCCTCCTCCTCTTCCTCCTTTTTCTCCTTCCCCTCCTCTCCCTCCACCCCCTCCTCCCCCCCTTCTCTCTTTATCAAAAGCTGAGACATTTATCCCATCCCTGGTGTTGACTGCCAGACGCCCTGCCTATAATTCAGCACCAAGGACACCTCCTGTGCTTGTGGAAACTGCCAGAGACCGTCCATCCCATTATAAATGACAGTTTTGGTGTAAAGACCACCAGGAAAACCAGCCCCACCAAGAGAAGTATCCCAAACATAACTCCAGTGATGACTTTCAGGCAAAAAATATATATTTTTATATATTTAATTAATTATATTTGTTGCAATTATATTAATATTTTAATTAATTTATATATCTTAAATATAATCTGTATTAAGCCCACTGAAATGTTTTTATATATGCTATAAAATAAAATGCAGGCCAGTGGCTCAGACCTCTAATCCTGGCACTTTGGGAGGCTGAGGCAGGAGGACTGCTTGAGACCAGAAGTTCAAGATGAGCCTGGGCAGTATATTGAGACCCTTATCTTTACAAAATATTTTAAAAATTAGCTGGGCACAATGGCTCATGCCTATAATCCCAGAACTTTGGGAGGCTGAGGCAGGAGGATCACCTAAGACCAAGAGTTCGAGGTTATAGTGAGCTATGATCATGCCACTCGCTCCAGCCTGGGTAGCATAGCGACACCCTGTCTCTAAACAAAATTTAAATAAAATAAAGTAAAATAAAATAAAAGGCACAGATGTCTAGGTGTATGGCACCTCAGGGAGTGCCCAGGGATCAGGACTGTTTTATACCAACCACTCTTTCTACTGAGTTTTGCTCAAATATTAGGAAATCAGTTTAATGCTAGATTTTTTCTCTCTCTCCTGAGAAATTTTCCCCTGTTGATAAAGTTTTCTAAAGCAAGGTGTTGAAAGAACATCTCTTTGGGGATTTATTATAAATTAACAACTTACAAAACTTTTTTATCCCCTTCTCCCAACCCCCACCTCAGCCTTAATAAGAGAAACAGCTTTCACTTTCGAGCACCTTCTAAGGCACTAAGCCTGGTCACAGCTCTCACAGTCACTCTGTGATGTGGGTGATATTCATCTTATTCTTATAGATAAGGAAACAAAGGCAAAACCAGCTAGTCCTGACTCCAAAACCCCTTCTTCTCCCCCACCACCTCCCAAAAGTCATTGAATGAATGTCCCTGGATCAGTGCCTAAAAGGACCAGCTATGTATAAGAGAGAGAGAAAAATCCTATGTTTTTAAATTGTCTGCTGTTTATGCCCATTATACTTTAAAAGAAAATGGGACTTTTCATTTGTTATAAATGGTTCTTTTTCTTTTGTTATAAAAGGTAGCATAAGTTGCGAAAGGTAAGGTCAAGGGCAGAGCTGGGAACAGGAGGGGTGAGACAAAGAGAACCAAATGGCTCTGCATAATGATTTAAAAAGTGGGTGCTTTCAGTTTTCTTTGGGCTGGCACAAAGGCTGGGAGTTTTGTTGAGAGGAACAACCTGAGAATGGCAGAGGTGGACAGGAACTCCATTGAAAGAGGACAATCCCAGGAACCCAGGAGCAGGCTGGGGCCAAAGGAAGTGGTGGCCAGTAGAGGATGCCCCATGGTGAATGTGGCAGATTGTGTTTTCCACAAATGGCCATAACAGTTTTTCCATACCCACAAGCTCTTCTAGAAACTTGTCACTCTCCATCAAGCGGTGAGGAGTAGAAATAGACACCTTGAGCTTGGGCCAGGACTTTGTGACTGCCTTGACAAGTAGAATGCAGGGTAGAAGCGATGCTGCGTGATTTTCGAGGCTAGGTCATAAAAGGTAACACAGCTTATGCCCGGCTCACTCTCCGTAAGGACGCTCACCTTTCAAACTTGGCCGCCATGTTGTGAGGAAGCCCAGGTGACACGGAGAGTTCCCGTGGAGGTGTGCCAGCTGACAGCCCCCGCTGAGATCTCAGCCAACAATCAGCACCAACTGCAAACACACCATCGAGTGAGTGTTCAGAGGATGCCAGCCCTCAGCCTTCAAGACACCCTAACCAACAATGAGTGGGCATAAGTGATGAACTTCAACAGTGATGATAGAAACCTAGTCGTAAGGTTTTACTTTTTCTGTGCTGTAACTACACCATGGTATTCCCAAATCTTCAATAAAAATCCATTGCGCAGTAAAAATTCATAAGTATTATGTTAGAGATGGTTGAGAAATGAAGGAATAGGGTCATGTCCACTTGGGAAGAGGCAGCAGACAGCATAGCAATGAGGAAACCCTCAGAAAGGGAGAGCGAAGCCAGGAGCCAGGGTGAGGGAGGAAGTGACAGGCACTGACCACTAGAACGTAAGCTACCTCAACTCCAGCACATTCACCCACACGGGGAAATAATATGTATATGTTGTGGGGATTAATTAGTCAACGTTTGGAGTCAGTTTGAGTTAACACATGTGCAGGGAGCCGTGCACATGAGACGCTAAATTCTTTTCAAACGGGGAGTTAATAAAAACATATACACATATCTGGTGTCTATCTAAGAATCTAAGGATGCGGTTAATATATCTCCTGGTAGGTGATTATTTAAGAAAACAGTTCCACTGGTATTGCGGTGGGGAGGGGGCTCCCTAGTACCTGGAAGGCACTAAAGCACAAATTCTTCAACTCCTAGCTTAGGATGCCATATTCTGAAGGCTCCTGTTAAAAGGTAACTATGATACTTGAGAAAGGAAGCACAAAATAACCACTGCATACAGTGGATTAAGTGAACACACTGAACAACTACTGCCTTATAGGAAGAACAGCTCCAGCCTGTGGGAGTTAATACAAGCAGGTAAACGTTGAAGGAAAAAGGGAAATTTGCCAATTAAAATTAGGTTTGGTTTCTTGTAAGAGACCTGAAAAAATAGCTTACAGAAGATTTGTTTATTTCTGTCCCATGAGACTCTGGATTCAGGCATCCCAGTGGAAGTGTGGCTTCTCCACCATCACCTAGGATCAAGGCTGTTTCCAATTTCCTACTCGCCATTTCCAGGGTATGGCCCCCACCTTCCTGGTCTGAAATGAAGCTCTAATCATTGTGTCCACATTCCAAGCACCAGGTGGGAAGAAGGGGGAAGATGCATGAGGGGCCTGAGCCAGTAACCTCTTAAGGAAGGTCTTTAGAAGCTGTAAGGCTTCCGTTCTGACCAATGACCAGAAATTAGTCACACAACCACAGCTATCTGCAAAGGAGGCTGGAAAATGTAGTCTTTTTTTTTTTTTTGGAGACAGTGTCTCACTCTGTCACCCAATACTGGAGTACAGTGGCATGATCATAGCTCACTGCAACCTCAAACTCCTGGGCTCAAGTGATCTTCTTGCCTCAGCCTCCCAAGTAGCTGGGACTACAGGTGCACACCACCATGCCGGGCTTATTTTTCTATGTTTTGTAGAGACGAGGTCTCACTGTTTTGCCCATGCTGGTCTTGAACTCCTGGCCTCAAGCAGTCCTCTCGCCTCGGCCTCCTAAAGTGCTAGGATTATAGGCGTGAGCCACCGCACCAGCCCTTGGAAACTGTAGTCTTAATTCCAGACAGTCACGTACCTGCTAGGTGTCAGGAAAAGAAAGGTGTTTTGGGTGACGCAGCTAACAACCTCTGTCCAGGGGCCGGGAATATGTCTGGTGAGGCTTAAAGCAGGGGCCATTAGAATGTCTGGACGGTGTGACAGCTCAGCCCTTACTCTCTAAATCATACTTCTTGCTCACCACAGCAAGCATAAGTCACTGAGCGTCTCCTGCATTCTGGAATTGGAGGAAAGTTATTTGACAAGTGCCTAATAGTGCAGCTGATTCATCTGGAATGGCTGTTCTCAGACCTTGGCTCTATAAATCCCAAAGGACCCCCCCAATTCCTTTTCTTTTTTAATATGCATACCACTTTTAGATGAGACCCCCCCAATTCCTTAAACAGCATAGCAAGATCAATAAAATATGTTCAAAAGGCAATTTAATCAATGTTGCTTAAATTGAAACACGCACATACACGTACATGCCTTATATAAATATATATCTTATAGCACTTTTAGAAATGAGGGAATGTCACAAAACCAAATAATCAATAAGCTAGGGTCACAACTCCACAGTGGTGGGAACCACACTCCAGGCGACAGCAAAGTTCTTTTTGGTCACTCGTGCGAGCGAATGCCACAAGCCTTACCAAATCAAGCCTTCGCATTTAAAATCTCCGTTGGCCATTTTGACTTCAATTTTTGTGAATTTTGATTCAGTCACTAGTCTGATTTTGCCTGTAGGGTAGAAGAAAATTTAATAAAGCCGAAGAAAGTCTCAGAAGAGCCACACTTACAAAGCTGCAGCTCTGCAAAAATGGCAGAATCGGGACCAACAAAAAGGCACCACTTGGGTAGTCAGAGCTGCCGTAGTGTCCTTGCTCGTAGTAAGGTCAATATTTCCACATGGCTGTGACTCACAGGGTTCCCATGACGGTTGTGGTGGTGGCCGTGGAGGGCAGTCCCTTGTTGCTTTCAGATACCCTTAATGTCTGCAAAGCACTTTCGACACTTTGAGGTTTTGATGTAATCTAGCATCGTCAAAATCACAAATTTTTTTATTAGTTTCCATTTCTATCAAGGTGGTATAGACCCACCCCAAATTAGGTAGAATTCAGCAAGATGGTGTTACAGTTACCAGAAACAGTCTTAATAATGTGGCTGTAACTCCTGAGCCCCCAATTTCTCCGAAAATTAACAAGAAATTGACAAAGTGTAAGAAGCATGAACTTTAGAATGGTTGACCACGAGATAGCAGAACAGTCATGAAAACACACCATCAAATGCTGCCTCAAAGGCATCCCAGGGTTGAGTCAAATGAAGAATAATGGAGAGGAACTTGTTGATAGCGGCCCACATTCAGAAACCACTCAGAAAAATCACAAGGTTTCTAGAGGCTTCAGAATTAACCATCCTTTTGGAAGCGAGGCATTTTTTGCATGGATCCTGTGTTCCTTGGGGCCATCTGACCCAGCCACGGGAGACTGAGTGACAGTTAAGACACATCTCCCAAATAGATTGACTGTAAAGTAATAGGCTGGAAAAACAGGGTCCATACTTTCATTTACCTCTATTTCTTTAAATCTGAGTTATTAAAATAAGAAAATAGGGTAAAATACTTTCAAACAATGAAAACAATCCGCGTTTGACCCCTGTAAGTTGTCCCCCGTGAGTTCGGGGTTGAAATACGACTCCTTGCAGCCTACGGGACACATTTGTAGTCACTCCAGCTCGTTCAGACAGGATCGTAAGGAACCGCTGTGAATCTTACAGGAGTCACTGCTCTGTGACAAAGTTCACGGCTCCCTGCACCACCTGCCTCCAATTCCCACCAGAAGCCATCATTCCCGATTACAGCAAACACTGTCAGTGCCGCAGTGGCCCGGGCCGCTGCGGTCCCCTCTGAGAACATTGCCAAAACAGATTTCTGACTGGGTCGCGCTGGGTCACAGTATCCATGGGTGGACACAATGCAGTGAAATTTTTATGGGCCACTTGAGACACATTGGATGGGCACAGAACAAGCGCTGTCCAAGAGAGCGCAGTGGGCTTCAAGTTCTCTCGGAAACTCTTCAGCATATGGAAACTTCTCCAAGACTCCTCCGGCCTCCGAAGCCTGTTGTCTCCACTCCCATCACTCCTCTTGGCAGCTCAGGCAGCTAAGCCTATTCTCTTTCGGCTTCCAGCTTCGAACAAAGGACTTTTCACAGTGGATCTCTCTCCTTTGTTAAAACCTGCAAGAGCTGTTCAAGGAAGAGAGAGGGTGGGCGTTGGTGTAGGGGAGCAGAGGGGCAGTGGTCTTTGCAGAAACTGCTATCTTCATCAAATGCCTATCGATCCTAGCAATCTGGGAGGCCGAGGCGGGCGGATCGCTCGAGGTCAGGAGTTCGACACCAGCCTGAGCAAGAGCGAGACCCCGTCTCTACCAAAAATAGAAAGAAATGAATTGACCAACTAAAAATATACATACAAAAAATTAGCCGGGCATGGTGGCGCAGGCCTGTAGTCCCAGCTACTCAGGAGGCTTAGACAGGAGGATCGCTTGAGCCCAGGAGATTGAGGTTGCAGTGAGCTAGGCTGACGCCATGGCACTCACTCTAGCCTGGGCAACAGAGTGAGACTCTGCCTCAAAAAAAAAAAAAAAAAAAAAAAAAAATGCCATCACCCTCCAGCAGGTAGGAATTAGCTTTGAGGAATGGAATATACCTGCGTATAAAAATTACATATTCACATGCCATCATGGAGGGCCTCGGACACTCTGCAGAGAGATTCAGACCTAATCCGGTTGGTACTGGGAAGCCACTGAAGGTCTCTCAGCAAGGGAGCAAACTGCTGTCAGTTTTGTATGAGTTTTGGGCATCGCAGCTCCCCTGCATTGTAAAATGACTCCTGAAGGCTGTGAACAGCCTCACACACCCACGGGAACCACCTGCCTTTAGTATGGAAACCAGAAATATTCAACCTTGGCTGGTCCCAGTTCTGTTATTATTCTGGGCTTTGGATCTCTTCTCTGACCCTCAGTTTCCTCATCAATCAAGTGGGAAGAAGTGTTTGTCATGTACCCAGCCAAGCACAAGCAGGCAGGTTTTTTTTTTTTAATAAGTGATGTCTATGAGAATGCTATGTAGGCCTTAGTCCTCAAAAATCACTAGACAAATTTTTGGAAAAAGAGAGACTTTCCAGTTCCTCAGTTTCAAAATGAAAGGCTCCAACTCCTTGAGAACTGTCCAGAGAAAGGCAGCTTCCCACATCACTGGGTGATCAGCAGAGGAACCGTGTTTTTAAAATAATATTTTGGCTTAAGGTGTGGCATATTATATACATAAATATCCAAATATATTAATAATATATATATAATTCCTAAAGGTGGCCACAAGAATATCTCCCATCTCACTTGATCTTCTATTATGGGACTTTGATACTCCTTCTGTTGAGAGTCAGGGCTCTTTGCTCAGGCAGCCTTGTAACTCACTGTGATGGAAGTGACACTGTGTGACTTCTCAGGCTGAGTCGTAAGAGGAGGGGCAGCTTCCATCCTGTTCACTGGAACTTTCATGCAGGGCCCCAAGACACCGTGCTATGAAAGGGCCCAGGGCGGCCATGTTGTGAGGAAGCCCAAACCACTTCACGCAGCAAGACCTCCTGGAGAGGCAGGTGAGAATACACAGAGAGAGAGGACGAGATGTACAGCCAGCCCCCAGTTGTTCCAGATACCCGATCTCTATCTCTAACCACCATCTAATTATAACCGCATGAGAGCTGCATAGACAGAGCCACTCTGAATTCATGACCCGCAGAAAGTATCAGAGATAATAAAATGATTATTGTTGTTTAAGCCACTAAATTTTGGGGTGATTTGTTGCACAGCAATGGTAACTGGAATAAATGGCAAGGCAGCAGGTTGGTACAAGGGCCAGAATTGTTTAGTAGCTGAGGCTCAGGGCATGCTGCCTGGCTCAGTCTTCCCTAACCAGCCACCAGCAGCTTCTTTCCTCAGTTAGCACAACAGCACGCCCTCTGCCCAGCCCAGCATTAGGCCTCCTCCTTCCCAGTCACTTGAACTGACTCTCCTGCTCTCAAGAATCCACACCCATGAAATGGCAACTTACCACCATCTTCACTAGCCTACCTCCACCCCAAGGCTTAGAATGATGGTCCTCAGCCTTGGTGCATATAAAAATCATCTATGACAACTCTATCCCCTCCCTAACTCTACCCATATTCTGGTTCAACAGGTTTAGATGGGAGCCAGGTAGCTCTGATTGCAGGTGGAGAAATTCAGTCCAAGAAGATCAGAATGCAGAATGGAATGCACCACTCTGGCTTGAGTCCAAGCCTCAAACGCCTGCTCCAGGAGTTGTACTGAGGCTGGCAGCTCCTCCTCCCTTCATCCAGGGTATTTTTTTCTGGATTTATTCTGAAACCACAGGCTTTAGGTCCTCCAGGAAAAGGTTTTCTCTAAAAAGACTTTTGTTGAATGAAAACCACTACTCTGGAGCTAATCCTAGCAGGGGCATGAAAATCCATGGCTGAGAGCATCCAACGGCTCTCCCAGGACATCTGGGGTGTCTTTGGCTAAAAGCAAGGGAAACGGGGTCACCAACTGCTCCGTTAGCCTGCTCTGGGCGGGGCCCTCCACTCCCTGGGCCTCATGTCCAACAGCCCATCCGCACTGGCTATTGTGCAGAGAGTGCTGGTTTTTCCCACAGAACAGAGCCCAGCGGTGCAGACTATCACGAGCTGCTCACTCTGCCCTGCTCTGGGCTTTGGGGCTCAGCCCAGAACCAGAGCTCCTGTTCTCAGAAGGCTTCACCTTTCAGGCTTTTCATGTTATCTCCAACTAAGGCTAAATGCTCTGACATACTTTGTATTTTTGACATGTCAAAGTGTTTGCTTGTTCACTCTAAGCACAGTAAAATACCTCATACTTTATTTCTGTAGCCCTGTTTGGGCATTCCTTCTTTTTTCTTTTTCCCCCTACTATTTCAGGACCTTCAGAAAATAACAGTAGCCCACGTCTTGCTCGACTTCTGATTCCGAGATGCTCTGTTCATCATCGCATATCGATTTTCCTTATACAGATTCTTACTTTTTCTTTAGAGATTTTGATGCGGACTCTACCTGTGAGGGATAAAAAGAAAATGACGATAAAAATATTTCAGCTTGCAGAAGGTAAGGGCCCACTCCCCTGTTGTGCCACCCTGAAACTGTCTTGCTCACAGGGTCACGGGAGACGGTGCACGACACACAGCACAGAGGACTCCTATTTCCTAACCAGCTGTGCGGCCTCTCTGTACCCTTGCAGGTAAAATCAAGGTGACAATATTCCCTACCTGGCAGGGTTGGGGAGAAAATTAAACATGTCGCCGTGTGCAACACACCCAACACAATCCCTGACACACAGAAGGTGTTCCGTGAATCGTTGTTGGGGTTGAATTGTGTCACACCAAAAGAGAGATACAGCAAAGTCCTGACCCGTGGCCTCTGTGACTGTGACCTTCTTTGGAAATAGTGTCTTGGGAGATGTCATCAAGTTAAAATGAGGGCCCACTGGATTGGGGGTGGGCCCTAAATCTGATGATGGGTGCCCTTGTAAGGAAAAGGACATTTGAGGACACAGAGAGGGAAGGTGGCCATGTGACAACAGAGTCAGAAACTGGAGTAATAAAACGACAGCCAAGGGATGGCGAGGGGCACTGGCCACTAGCAGAGGCTGGAAGAGGGAGCGAAGGATTCTCCCCTACAGTCTTTGGAGGGTGCATGGCTGTGCCAACACCTTGATTTTGGACTTCTGTCCTCCAGAAATGTGAGATGCTAAATTTCTGTTGTTTTGGGGGTACTTTGTTATGGCAGCCCTGAGAAACTAACGTAGATTTTGGTACTAGAAAGAGGGGTGCATGTTTTTGAAGAAAAAGAGAGGAGTGGCTAGACAAGGGTCAGCCAGGAGGGCAGTGCTGGCGCAAAGCCACCCAGAGGTGCGGTCTAATCCCCCTGGCAGCTGAGGACAAATTCCTCGGCCCTTCCTCTCCAGTGCGTCTCAGCGGCGTGCTACCCCATGGGACCACCAACCATCAGAGATGCAGCCAACAGAAAGTTTTTATCAATGGAGATTTAATTTAGAATTTAGTCCACAAATATGTTTCCTGGGCACCTGCCGTATGCCAGGTACAGTGTTAATGGTGGAGATTTAGAGGTAACTGGGTGTGGACCCTCTCCTGGAGGAACATGGATAAACAGGACCTGGCGTGGCACAGGGTCAGGCGGAGGTGGGAGGCCTGCAGGAGTCCGTCAGGATGGCCACAGGCTACACCCAAGTCGAGTCTTAAAGAACATGTGAAGATTGGCCGAAGGTGGCCACATTCAGGCAAGAGTATGACCCAAAGCACCAGGGCATGAGATAATATGGCGCAGGCCAGCAAGCTGAATGCAGCTTGCAGTTCCCAGGCTGTTGGACAGGAGGCAGAAAACAGCCCAGGAGGCTTCAGGGAGACATAGGTTGGGGCCAAGTGACAGGGTGTTTTGTGTTCCACGCTATGGAGCTGGGAATTTATCCTGTAGGTGATGAGATGCTCCTCGAGGACTTAAAGCAGAGAAGTGATATAGATATTCCCTTAGTATAGCTCATCCTGGCTAAAATGCAGTCAGTGAGTTAAAATAGAACAAGATAAGAGGCAAACCGGCTAGGTGAGCTGCTGTGAGCAGCCCAGACATGAGGGGTGCATGTGTGAATTAGGAAAGTGGAGCATGGCTGGAGGGAAGAGCTCTGAGGGGTGTTCCAGGGGCTTCTTAGCTTGGGGTCTCTGAGAAGCAGGGCCTATGACAAAGGCTTATGTGCAGGCGGTTTAGGAATTGATCCCAAAGAACAGCAATGGAACTTCCAGGAGTGGAAGGAGGAGGAGGAGGAGGAGGAAGCAGCCCCAGGCAGTGTCATTGGTCTGGTTACCTCAGTGGCTGGCTGGGGCTAGAGACCCCCGAGGAAGCATCTAGAAGGTGCCTCAGAATTGTCTACATAGGGGAAGGAAGAGGAACTCATCAGCTCCCTCCTCCATTGGTCAAGCTTTGCCCAAGGAATGCTACCTCCCTTGAACTTCCAGGTTCATGGCCAGCAACACCTGTAGGCCTGGATGGAAAGCAAGAGACACCCACACCTGGAGACCGGGTTGTCATAGCAACACCTGGAGCCAAAATGGGAGTCAGGACAACCTGAGACAGGGCATGAGGGGCAGAAGAAGCTGGCAGTGGAGAGGAAGTGAGAGGAGGACAGATGGTGGCTTTTGGGACTGGGGAGTCATGAGGACGGTGGTGCCCTGTTCACACACAGGGAGCATGCGGGAAAGAAGAGAGTCCCAAAGATGTGGGTGTTTCATATGGGAAATACTCAGCTCAAAGGACTGAGCCCCTCAGGTGAGGTCCAGAGAAGCCTCGTGACCCAAAGACAGGGCCCAAGGAGCTGGCATGCCTCAGAGCAGAGGAGCTGAGGAAGGAGGACAAGAACGGGAAGAGATTCACGTCACAGAAGCCAGATGATTTAAAGGCAGGCATAGCACCCGGAGCATGCCGTGAACAAGAGCAAATAAATCACCCCTGCTTCCCTCCTCCTTAAAAAAAAAAAAAGCACCCTGTTCCCTGTCTTAAGTTCCCAGGCTCCACTCTTGCCATCACCTTCCCTGTCACCGAGTCCTTTCGGCCCTTCCCCTACAGAGCCATTCTCAGCCACTTCTCCGCTCTCACCGCCTACCGTCTGGCCTGGCCTGCCTCAGTCTCCCCTGCTGCTCCCCATCCAGCTGGGTTGTTCTAAAGAAACACTCTGAGCGGCCGCGCCCTACCCCTGCCCTGTCCTTCCCTCGTGAAGAAGCTGTCCCCACCTTTGTAGCCTCCCCAGTGCTGCTGGGAACGTCCAGATGTCTTCTCCAGTGCCCTTGAGGGTGAGTTGCTCTTGCTCGTGTACTTAGGAGTGGGATTTCTGGGTCAAGGGCATGTTCATTGCTTCCCTAACTCTTGATTGCTTCCTGATGCTCACCCGCAAACCCTACATCCCAAGCAAGTACAATGACCATTTCCAGGACTGCTCAGAGGCTTTGCTTGTGCTGTTCCTGCGCCTGGAAAGCCTTTCCCTTTACCCCCTAGAGCCCAAACCCTGTCATCGTCTAAGCCCAGCTTAGATACAACCGCCTGGTCCAGGAAGGCCTCCCTGCCTCCTCCCTACCAGGAGTCATCTCTCCTCCTCTGGAGCCTGAAGGTGTTTGGTCCGTTCCTCCCTCCTGTCCTGGAGTGTCATCATGGCGTCCCTCTGCACGGCTTTTCTCCTCTCGGGGAACACAGACGGCTTCTATACCCCAATCCTCCACACACACCCCTGCATGCCCAGCAGGCTATAGCGCTTTCTGTGCCCATCCCAAAGCCCACATTCTTCTTACACTTGCACGTCTCTGACCTGGCGAAGTGTCTTGCATTTCGTGGTGTGTCACAGTTGGATAGGCAGCTTTTTTCTCAGAGCTTCTTAAAATAACAGCATGCCTTATAGTCGATGATATTTCAGATTCCATTAAACACAGTAGAAGGTGTTCAACCAATATTTGCCAAATTGGATGAGTGTAAGTCATTTTAAGCAGGAGGGGGAATCTGGACCCACTACGTGGATTAGAACACATTTCACTGCAACTTGGAGCTTCCCTAGCATCCCTCCAGCCCTTGTCTGTCTGCTTGGCTGGGGACGGGCGTGGCTGCAAACACTTCACACATTCCAAACCATCTGGGCAGCTACTCTTTCAAGGACATTTTGCAGGAGTCACCTGCAAGACCCCTGTTGCCTCTAGCAGCAAACTCAGTATGAACTTCACCTCCCTCTCTCTTTCTCCCCTCCTTCTCCCTCCCTCCTATTTCCTGGAACCCCCCACACCCAGTAACATCCCTCTCTCCTCGCCCCCCCTACCTCACCCCCCACCCCACCCCC